>JACXGM010001347.1:0-55868 GCA_016801145.1 Umbra pygmaea
CCCCCAGTGGATGCGAAAGGAACTGAAATATACTATCGGCTTTTCTCTGATATATTGAAAAAGAACAGATGTGTATATGACATAAATCATCTATGGTAACGTTTGTAAATGGTATACTATGAAACTGATTTACTGTGGAACACTCCTTTAAGGTTCTAAATGACATCATAACAGCCATCGACCAAAGACAATATTGTGCAGCTGTCTTCGTTGACCTGGCCAAGGTATTCAATTCTGTCAATCATAGCATCCTTATTGGCAGACTCAAGGACCTGGGTCTCTCAAATGAGTGCCTCACCTGGTTCACTAACTACTTCTCCGAAAGGTTTCAGTGTGTTAGGTCGGAGGGCCTGCTGTCTGGACCTGTCTCTATGGGGGTGCCTCAGGGTTCGATCCTCGGGCAGACACTATTTTCTGTATGCATCAATGATGTCACTCTTGCTGCAGGCGACTCTCTTATCCATCTCTATGCGGATGACACCATTCTATATATGTTGAAAACTGTGTTAGAAAACCTCCAAAAGAGATTTGATGACATACAACTTTCCTTCCGTGGCCTCCAATTGTTGTTAAACTCTGGTAAAACCAAATTGATGAACTTCAACCGGTCTCACTCCGCACCTGCCTGCCCAACAAACATCACCACTCTGGATGGGACTGAGCTGGAATATGTAAAAAATTACAATACCTAGGGGTCTGGCTAGACTCCTCGCTCTCCTTCCAGACCCTCATAAACCATCTCCAGTCCAACATCAAATATAGGATTGGCTTCCTATTCTGCAACAAGGCCTAATTCACCCTTTCTGCCAAACAAGCCCTTGTGAAAATGCTTGACTTTGGTGATGTTGTCTACAGAACTGTTTCAAAAGAAATCAGATGTAGTATACCAGTGCCATTTGTTGTGTTACCAATGCCCCATATAAACATCCATCACTGCACCCTATACTCACTGGCAGGGCTGCTGACAGGAATCTGTGGGCCCGGGACAAACTCCACATTTTGGGCCCCCCTCTAAAAAAATTACTGTGCAAAAACAAAATTTGGGCCCCCCCTCAGGACTGGGCCCGGGACAACATACCCGGTTGTCCCCCCCTGTCAGCTGCCCTACTCACTGGTGGGATGGCCCTCATTACTCACCCGACGCCTGAACCACTGGTACCACCTCATCTACAGGTCCTTACTATGCAAAACACCACCTTACCTAAGCTCATTAAGATCAATAGCATAACCTACTCTCAACCTGTGCTTGAGCAGGTATATCCCCCTTGTCGCTACAAAAACATGCACATCATTTGGCTGCCTCTCCTTCAAATTCTCTGCTGCTAATGATTGGAACAATTTACAGAAATCCCTGAAACTTGAGTCCACCGTCTCCATCACTACCTTTAAGGCATTACTTTCAAATCTACTGACTGACCGCAGCATATGTTGACCCTACCCCTGTCTTTGCCCGTTTATGCAACAGCGTACTCATCAAAGCCTTAATGCACATAATCAACCACACAGCTGTCTTTGTATAATTTGTACATTACCATTTTCAGCCATGTTCACCATGTTACCTATCCTAGTGTTATTTCTCTTGTACTGCCACTTTACATTCCAATAATCTACCTCTCTATTTGAAACCATATTTGCATTGAATGTACAGTTTTTTTAACCTAACCTAATACCATTTTTATGTGTAACTGTATTCCTGAATGTTATTACTTTCTGTGTAACTTAATGTCGCCTTGCACTTTGTGCCTTGTCTTGGCCAGGTCGCGATTGCAACAGAGAACTTCTCAATCGATTAACCTGGTTAAATAAAGGTCACAATTCCCTGGTAAGCAGAATATGTGGCTATATTTTTGTCCAGATTTGTCCTAAATCTTGCTGATTTGCTATGCTGTACATTATGATCAGTCTTTCCATACAAACTCCTGCGGAAAAGATTTCAACAATGCAGTTCTGTGTACAGTACATAATAGTGATGAACTGCAAAATGGTGACGGCACTCCAATCTTCTCTCCTATTTCAGCTGGAAGAATTATTCTATTCATTCTGTACCAGGCAGCAGGCTTCCTCTCGCCTTGCCCACCCCACTCAGGCCTGGGCATGTTAGGGAGGCTAGAGGACCGGTGCCAGTCTAGCCCTTACTGTGTACCACCCTCAATAGACCTTTTGTAGAAACTGCCATCCTTCCTTTCTGGCCAACCCCCGCTGTCCATTCAGGACAGTCACATGGCACGCCCACTCACGGCCACCGTGCCCAGTCTCACAATGTGGCCCTGTCACAGGACCCTCGTTGACATGCACAGGCAGTAGTGTTGGTCTGGAACGGGTGTCCTCCTTCACACCTATCACAGGATAAAGGATGCCAGAGACGTATGCTCATGGCGATGCCTGTTTCCTGAACGCATCAGTTACTCATTGAAATCCTCTTAGTACGATCTGGGACGATTCCTATATAGTGTTCTCTGTTGATTAGACTGAGCTATAAACTTACTTGACACCTGGGATCCATGTACATGTGTATGATGTGTTTAAATGTTTTTATGTCACGTGGCTCATGGTAAACGGTGGGTCTGACAGGGTTTGTGATTAATTACAATTCCGGAGAATCACAAGAAAAAAAAGTAGGAAATAATATTATGCACTCATTATTAGTGGCTGATCTGTATAAATTATTCAGATGTTTGACTAAAATGTCAATGTAGAATCTAGAGAATTATCAGGTTGCAACATTTTAACCATTATCAAAATTTATTCACTGAGACTGAAATCCATGTCTGCTATAACCTACACCTTTGGTAATTTAAAAATACATAACCATGATGATACAAACAGCTCTATATTCATAAATAACAAGCGTACTATGGTCATCTCTATCATAAAGGTGTCAGCACTCTCCACTTCGCTGAATGCCTGCCTATACGACATGTATCAGCAGCACTATGGCCAAAATGTTCAATCCATCACCAGCTGGGCAATGGTGATCATTGTCACACCTCTGCTGCCAACCAGCATACTAGCTGAGCCTCCCCTCCTCCCCTTCAGAGATCCTCCCTCCTGGTAGGCTACATAACGTACTGGGGTATGTTTTGTTGATTTTAACACATGCTACATTGAGTGATGTTCAATATGAATGAAACGTTTTTCAAAAATGATTTATCAATGCCCTTTCAGGGTTACATTCGTTTGTTCCCACCTATTAGATGTGTTTCACGTTTCTGGGTGTGTGTGCAACCACATAACTATCCAAAATCTTTGGAAATTACAATGTTATTTATGTGGATGTTCACTGAAGTACGATTCACCTAAAATAAAATGCTTGTCACCGTTTTGCTTTACTGAACGGACCATCATGTCAGTGTACTCCATGGGAGGATTTGGGTACAAATTCAGCCCTGGCACTGTAGTTACACAAGCCCACATTAACCTACCCGCACATTCCCACCCACCCTATCCGTAGTCATACATACTTGCTGCTTCCACTTAAAGGTGGTACTGCTATAATCAATACAGTACATTTTTCTAAACCTTTAGTGACTGGAAAACAATAGCCTGGTTTCCTCCCTTGTAAAGAACACACTTTAAAAACAAATGGTTCTTCATCGGTTCTTCAGGGGTTCTTTGCAGTGGTTATGGTGCTATATAGCACCACTACCATTTAAAGAACCTGTTAAGCCCAGTTTGGTTCTTCAGCAGTTCTTCAACAGTTCTTTGGGTTGGTTAAGGTTCTGTATGGCACTTCTTTTGGTTCTACATAGCACCATTTTTAAAGATAGGTGCTTTATAGCATTTAAAGTGGTTCCCCTATGATTACAAGCCAATGAACCACTTTTAGTGCTATTTAGCATTATTTATTTTTAGAGTGCATGTTTATATCAAATCTTGAGTGGCAGCCTAATGAAACCCTACATATTTTGAAAGTATTCTCAAAAAATTTGGAGAAGCCATAGTCAGGCTCGAAACACTGACTATCATGACATAGCTTGTCATGCAAGGCAGCGGCTAGTTTACCATGCTACGCAGACCCGGTACTGTATAAATTTGAGGAAACTACAAACAGTCTTGAATAAAAATCAATTTAAATTACCTATCTTTATCACAACCCTAGCTAAATAATTGTCAAGTTGGCTGAAGTGCAAAAAAAGTAATAAGTGAGATTACATTTTGTTTCATTCTAGTTCTGTTGAGAGACATGGACAAAACACCAACCCTTATTAGACAACTGTAGGGATCACATATTAACTAATATGTACACTTAAAGGAACACTCCAGACCCTAAAAAGCACAAAATTGTTGTGCCGGTCATAATTCCGACATGACAGTGATGCATGTATGAAGAGGAGGCACTTCGGAATCAGGTAATAGAGAAAATTATGGAGAGGATGGGGTGTTTGAGAGAGAAAGAGTTAGTTAGTTAGTTAGTTAGTTAGTTAGTTAGTTAGTTAGTTAGTTAGTTAGTTAGTTAGTTAGTTAGTTAGTTTGTTTGTTTGTTAGTTAGTTAGTCAGTTAACCTTTATTTGACCAGGCAATTTGACTGAGAACAGCTTCTCATTTACAGCAACAGCCTGGGGAGAAGTGGGGGGAGGGAAGGGGAAGAATGAGCCAATCGAAAGCTGGGGATGATTAGGTTGCCATGACGGTTTGAGGGCAAGATTGGAAATTAGTACAGGACACCGGGGTTAACACCCTTACTCTTACAAATAGTGCCATGGGATCTTTTGCAACCACTGAGAGTCAGGACACCCATTTAATGACCCATCCGAAAGACGACACCCTGCAGGGCAGATGTCCCCATCACTGACCTGGGGCATTGGGAATGATCTTTAGGCCTGAGGGAGGAGTGCCCCCTACTGGCCCTTCAACACCAGTTCCAGCAGCATTACTCTCCATGCAGGGTCTAACCAGGCCTGAATCTATTTTGCTTTTAGAAGCAAACCAGCAGTGGTATACAGGGCGCTATATTGCTGGTGTTAAGTGTGTGGAGTAGACTTATATTTGTGCTCACAGGGCTGAATGCTAGTTAGAAGGTGATAGGGAGACATGATACTGGCCCGTGTGTTGAGTTCCTTATGGAAGAAACTGTTAATTATTCAAGAATAAATTGTATGATTTTAAACATGGTCTTTTGCCTATTAATGCCTGCAATACGGTGAGGAAAACTATACAAAACCAATAGAGTCTAATGTAACTGGCCCCTCTAACAGTAGAACTGGCCCCAAGCCTGCCCCCCCACCCCGGTTCAAATGGTCTAGAATCACCACTGGACTTCCTGGAGCAACTTAGGGTAAATGAATTACATTGTGCACAGTAAGGAAACAAACTGGCAACCTTCCAACTAAAAGACTCCTTTTTCACTGAGCCATCTGCTCCACACATTACATAGCATTTTTAATTATATATTTAAATTCAAAATGTGGTTGCTTTTGTTTAACATAAAGCAATGTACAAATGTGTAGTCAGTAGATGGCTTTTGCCTAATTTACATGTTAATTAAATAGCCTAGTCTGCTATGATTAAATACAATATATAGCCAAAAATACTATGGCACAATGGCAGTAGTAGCTTGCTAGAAACAGCACTCAGGCCGAAGTTATAGCTTCTGAAAATAGATTGTTTACTTTCACAAATTTGGCAACTTCGGCCTTGAGAGGACATTTTTATTTTATTTTATTGTTACTCAAACCTTTTCAGTGACACCTTTACTTTTTCTTTACATTTTCCCCATTTTCCTACAACCCCATTTCTCACTAAACCCAGCCTTGTCGGTAGCTTCGCAACTCCTTGGACAGATCTGTGGGATGGCGAGGGGCATGGACCGATCTGCCGGGGGCAAGTCAGCTACCCATGGAAAGTCAGAGAACCTACACTCTAAAAACAAAAGGTTCTAAAGAGCACTAAAAGTGGTTCATGGCTTGTAATCATAGGGGAACCACTTTAAGTGCTATATAGCACCTATCTTTAAAAATTGTGCTATGTAGAACCATAAGAGGTTCAATATAACACCTTATCCACCCCAAAGAACCGCTGAAGAACCGCTGAAGAACCAAACTGGGCTTAACAGGTTCTTTAAATAGTTAAGGTGCTATATAGCACCACTACTTCTCCAGCGGTTCTTCAGCGGTTCCTCAGCGGTTCTATGAGGTGCTTAAGGTGCTATATGGCACCTCTTATGGTTCTACATGGCACCATTTTTAAAGATATGTGCTATATAGCACTTAAAGTGGTTCCCCTACGATTACAAGCCATGAACCACTTTTAGTGCTATTTAGATCCTTTTGTTTTTAGAGTGTATAGTCAGGCTCAAACCGCTGACTATCATGACATAGACTGTTCTGCAATGCAGCGACAGCCCACTATGGCACACAGACCACCACCTTTTCTTTTTTTATGATAATGTAAAACTTTTTTTCTTAATTGGCTGATCCTTTGGTGCATTTCACTTCAAATGACCAGATTTTTAAGGCCCGCCCATTCGGTCATGAGCCCGGCAGTTTTCCCATTACCCAATGGGCCAAATGCTTAGACTTAATGTAGATTATTTTAACAGTAGAGAAAATATGTAACTCATTAAAAAAACTATTTTTTTTGCCAGGCCAATATTGCATTATGTATAATATCGCTATGAACATTCTGACCAGCCCACTCCAATAAAAAAATGGTCCAGCCCCTCTGGCATTTGCCAGGATTGCCAGATGGCCGAACCGCTCTGGTCTACTCTCTGATGGTAGGAGGGACATAGTCGTGAGCTACGTGCTGGAAGATTGGTTCAATGTGTTCGCGACTATATTCTACTCCTGAAAATCACCATAGACAGTCGTCTGGGAAGCAGTTGCCTATTTTATTGATTTATTTTCTGCTAATGTCCACCGCTCTTTTTTGTGCGTTTCAGTGTTTTGATAAATATTAACATAGATCTATCATCGACCATACCCGAGTCATCCACCAAATTCAGGAGCTGAATGAATTTCATGCGCTGTAACGTTATCCCGTGTAGATGACATATAGATAGTCAGCTATCTGACGTGCATATAATATTATTGATTGACCTGATTTACATCCCTCGTATCGGTGAAAAAAAACAAAAGAAGATATCGGGGGCGCTATTGATTGGTAAGTTTGCTATTAGGCTGTTGCTTGGTAAACGTTACATGGTGACATTAGTTTCTGTAAAATTCCATCCCCAAACGTGGCTGAGGTTTAGATGTGAATATAGGCGTGGTAGTTGTTGAGATAAGGTAAATTTGTGTTCTGCGATTGAATCGGTAGCCTACCTTCGTTTTATCGGTTTAGGCATTTACGCGCCCACACGATGGACACGAGATCTTGTTTCATATTGACAAGCAAACTGTTTACTCATCAAAATAAGTTACAGTTTGTTGTGGTTTTGCAATATTTGGAGCACGCATAACATGTTATTAAATATGTAGCAAGCAAATACAGTATGTTGTCGTTAGGAGATACTTATTTTATTAGTGTGTTTGAATCTCAGCAAAACGACAAACCCCTAGGCTAAAATGTTTCAGAAAATGTGTATTAACTACAGTACGTTTCATATAGCCTACACATTGTGAATGTTCTACTTAACTGGAGCTCATAATGCAAATTGTACTACATATTCGAACCAGTTGTTATTTTGGATTCTTGCTTCCTCAAAGCTTGAAATTGCCTTGTGAATAGAAGGTTCTAGAGATGTACATATTTTAGAAGGTGCTTAGGTCATACTTAGACAAAATTGTGGTAATTGTGCAGGCTATATTTAAGCTATACGGTACGGGGGTGTGGTATATGACCACTACCACATTTTACGTAGCAGTTGTGCACGACACGATCAACCGTGTCGCAGTGCACAAGCTGTGCGTTCAGTCCCTATGGTATATTCATAATTAATAATTGAGTTATTACGGGATTTGAGATGCACAATATTTCCAAATATGTTACTTATCACGTTGATGATTAGGGAAGATCATATGGTTAACAGCACAATTTATTTCAGAGCCCATCACTCGAATTATGGGGGTTGTGTCGTTCATTTTTTAGGACATAGTGGAAAAGGGTTTTAAAACATTTTGAAATGGAACATAGGTTTTTCTCATTGGACAACGCCAGTTAATCCCTATGTGTTTTAGTCTGAGTCAAATGGTGCTTAATGGACACAAGCATCGATTCTAAAGCCACTGGAATGTGATGCCACCTGACCCACTCCCTCAATTGCATGTGCGCAAACCTGTAACAAACCTGTTATTCGACGGAGCAGTACAGTTTTACAGCCCCATGCTGCACTCGCTAATCAAAAATCAGGCAAATATGTTGTTCTGAGTAGCAATACAGCATACAGCTGTTAACCATAACTTTTAAATTATACGAGGAGGACTTAGTGAAGGACTTTTACCATTCAATTAAATGCTCCAACCAACAGATGCGAATATAGAGAAGTCTGAAGTGGAGGTATTTTTCAGAGTAAAGCATGTACTAGTGTATGTAATGTATATATGACAGAGAGAGAGAAAGATGTTGAGGATAATTCGCACTATTGCTTATCTCTGAGTTTTGATAACTTATGAATATAGTTTCACAGTTTGCTGACACAACAACACAATATTTCAATGACTATGGTAAACATTGTGCCAGATGTTACCCAAGAAAAAAGTTAGCGTCCGTTTCAAACCATAACAAAAATCTATCAATTGATTCCTCTTGTGCGTTTAATTGGTGCTTCAGCCTGTCAACATTAACTTAATTGAGAAGCATAGAATTAGAGAATGGACAAGCAAGATGCAAGCTTTGCAAAATAAATGTAAACTGTAAACAATTCTCGGTGTTGGGAAATTGACCCCAAAGCATCAAGCAACATAAACCTACGAAAGGGTATTCTTTCCATTTCAATTATTTTTTACCTTTATTTGACAAAAATTAACAAATCATTTATATCTATAAATTAATTATATTGTGCATGGTATTTAATTATTGTATCTATAGGCCTACTACTCACGCTCGTCAATGAGCGTCTGTGTTGCCATACACACTTGGCCCTTTTTGTGACGCTTAATGCACTGCAAGTCCCTCTCTAAATTGTCCAACGATCACAAACATTCTTCCCCACGTGGGTCAATAATGTTATGTTAATGTTGGCACTGCCTTGACCTGTAGTTGGTATTGGGAAGTTAAGTACAACTTTGTCAGGTCAAATCTATCTGTCAGCTATTGTATTTGGCTCTGGCTCACGTCTTGTGCCAGTCTACTACTGCAACTTATCCAGGATGCTGCAGCAAGCCTGGTGTTCAAACTTCCAATGTCCCCTATGTCAGCTTGTTACTCAGCACACTCAAATGGCATCCGCTACAAAACATTGGTGATTGCTTCTTAACAGAAAGGGGAACTGCCATTATTTTCTTCTACCACTGGTTTCTTGGCCTATGTGGTAGTATGGCTTCCTGAGTGGTGGAGCCTAGAATGGTGGTGTCCCTGGCTGCTTGTTTTAAAATAATTTATTTCCAAAGAGGAACTAAAAGAATTCCACAGGCAACTTGCAAAGGGCAGCACATATTGTTTTAACACTGTACTGGGTGGATGGATATGATGTAATTCAGGGTTGGCTTTAATTGTTGTGGTATACAAACTCCTTGTGGTAAGAAGTCATGGTTGTTGGCTTAGAGAATTTGCGCTCCTTTGAGCACTTATGTACCGGTGAATAGTTTGTACTGTAAATTGAAAATCATATTATCAAATGGGGGAATACAGGGTCATTAATTAGTCAATATATGCTTACATTTTCTCTATAACATTCATTTATGTGTGTTTTTCTTTCTAGTGCTAGTTTTGGTAATTTCTTTTTCACTTGGTAAAATTTAGTTACACTCACCCTTCATTAGGTATACCTAGTACCTGGATTGACACTGTTTTGCCTTCAGAACTGCCTTAGGGATTTGTGGCATATATTCAACAAGGTGCTGGAAATGTTCCTCAGATGTTTTTGGTCCATTTTGACATTATTGCATCACACGGTTGCTGCAGACTTGTCCGCTGCACATCCAAAATGTGAATCTCCCGTTCCACCACATCCCAAAAGTAATTTAGCTGACCCTCTTATCCAGAGCGATTTACAGTCAGTACAAGGGCATTCCCCTGGAGCTATTCAGGGTAAAGTGCCATTCTCAAGGACATGACAACATTTGGCACAGTTGGGAATCGAACCGGCAACCTTGCGATTACCAGTCTGAATCCCTAACCCCTGAGCCATTGTTGCCCCCATATATGAGTACAGTGAACTCATTGTCATGTTCAAAAATCTAGTTTGAGATGATGTGGGTTTTGTGACATGGCATGTTATCCTGCTGGATGTATCCATTATTAGATGGGTACACTGGTCACAAAGGGATCGACATGGTCAGGAACAATACTCAGGTAGACCGTGGCATTCAAACAATTCTCAGTTGGTACTAAGTGGCCCAAAGTCTGCCAAGAAAATGTCCCCCACACAATTCCACCACCACCAGCCTGAACTGTTAATACAAGGCAGGATGGATCCATGCTTTCGTGTTGTTAACACCAATTTCTGACCATACCATCTGAATGTTGCAGCTGAAATGAGACTCCTCAAACCGAGCAACGTTTTTCCAATCTTCTACGTGCACATTCTAGCCTCAGTTTTCTGTTCTTAGCTGAAAGGAGAGGCACCCAGTGTGGTCTTCTGCTGTAGCTTATCTGCTTCAAGGTTCAACGTGTTGTGTGTTCAGAGATGCTTTTCTGCATACTTGGTTGTAGCATTAGAGTTACTGTTGCCTTTCTATCAGCCCAAACCAGATTGGCCGTGCTCCTCTGACCTCTGCCATCAACAAGGCATTTTCACCTAAAGATCTGCCGCTCACTGGATATTTTCTTTTTTTCAGAACATTCGCTGTTAACCCTAGAGATGGTTGTGCTGGAAATTCAGGGTCCTTGGTCCTCTCTTATGCACTCTCCTCTTCAGCTCAGCCCACAGGTTTTCAATAGGATTTAGGTCAGGAGACTGAGATGACCCATGCAGAAGCTTGACTTTGTGTTCAGTGAACCATTTTTGTGTTGATTTGGACATACTGTATGTTTAGGATCATTGTCCTGCTGAAAGGCCCAGTTTCAGTTTCCTGGCAGAGGCAGCCAGATTCAGATTTTAAATGTCCTGGTACTTCACAGAGTTCATGATGTCATGTAACAAGGTTCCCAGGGCCTTTGGAGGAATAAGAGGCCCACAACATCACAGAACTTCCACTATACTTAACAGTGGGGATCAGGTTCTTTTTTGGTATAACCATCCTTCCTTTTAAGCCAAACCCACCTTGAGTGGTTGTTGCAAAAAAGCTTGATTTTTGTGTCATCTGACCATAGCACTCGCTTATGCTTGTGGTGTAATAACAGGAATTACATTTTTTCTGGCACACCTTCCAAATAATTGGTTGGCATAGTCTAATGGTAGTTTTGGAGACTTTCTCTTGATTAGAGAATCTGCTAAATGACTGAAGTGTAAAAATAAATGGAATTGTAATAATTGTTGGCACTTTTCCAAATTTGTGAGTGTAACACGATGAATGGTGGTGGTGATGAATCAACATAGGAAATCCTTCATTTCATCTACAGACAAAACTCTAGACTACTTTTGCTAAACATCAAACTTGCCTGTTATTATAATTTATCTGAGACATGAAGAAAAATGTATTAAGATAACATGACACATGCACATTTTGTGAAACAACCTTTTGTTTTTGTGTTGTGAAACAATTGTTATGCTCACATTTGACAGTAAAACATGTAGCTATAGGGCATTGCATGTGCAAACTGTATGTCACTAGTGTTTTACATTTTAGGTTTGGTTGCGGGCTTGACAATGTTAGTTTGTCCATATAGTCGATAAGTTGCAGATGCAGTTGTGGGTGGATGAAAAATTGAGCTGACGTGACGACCACATCTGTCTAGGGCAGTTGTTCACAATCACAGGGTTAGGACCCCTGGTCATACAGTAAATGAAAAATTGACCAAAAAATGTAACTATTTTTTTATATCACTGGACTAACAAGGAAACACAAAGAAAGAAAATCAATTTGGTTTCCTCACTGTATTCAAGCAGCCTTAATCAGCAGAATCTGATCAGGCAAAATAAATTACAAGAGTGATAGGTGTGTTTATAGCTGCTGATATGCACCCTTCTTTTTCCAATTAAACAAAAAACTGATATTTAATAACAGTTTCAATCATTGCAACTGCAATGTGCAAAAACATTATTTAAATTTCCCATAATGAATCTGTATTGCATACAGGACTATGCTTTAATTCCAAGCTATCTTTTATTTAATGCCCAGGCTGTATTGTGTTTATACATTCATTTAGAAAAATCTACTGCAACTGAAAAGGAAATACAGGGCAAAATGTATTTTTTTGCAGATTTCAAAATACAATAGTTGCTAAATCCTCTAGAATGTACAGATGGGCTGAAATGACTCATCTCTTTCCTACTCGTTGTGGAATTTGGTGTCGCTGCCCTAGTAAGGCCACAAGCCTGAATGCCCCTTTCCGGGAACCGCAGGCCAAACAATCCAACGCACACTACCTCTGGTGCACATAAATCTCATCACCCCTCATCACCAATCCTACATAAGCCCTCAACCCTTTAACATTTTTTCATATTGAAATCTGTCATGTTTTGATGTTTATCTCATAGATGCACTGCAAATATGTATTGCAAATACCTTTATTTACTTTATGTACTTCAGTGGCTTAGACAACAATATGAAGGTATTTTACTCATCAACAGACTATATTAGCTACTAGTTATAGTATCTACACTTTGCTAGTTATATATTTAGCCACATTTTGCTAGTTATAAAGGTATTTATGTTTGCAGTACAGTAGGTAACCAGAGCTCATTCATTGAATAGGTTATGCTGGTTAACTAGCTATTAACTGACTGTAAGAGCTAGCGAGATAGCTAGCTAAACAGCTGATTGAAATATCAGCAACTATTATTTACCATTTTGATGGAGGAGTTAGCTGACAGTGGCTAATATTGATAGATGTTAAAAAAAGTAATAATTGTCTGACACATCATCTGCTATGTCTTTATTTTCCGCCAGCACGGGCGGAAATAGATGAAACACATGGAACGGCTGGTGTTCCCAGAGGAGAGGGTTGAAAAACACTCCCCACTGTCGAATGCTCAGGCCACTATGGCATGTTATAAAACATATTATTAGAATACACATTACAGTATGAATACATGCTGAAAATAAATCATAATGCCCAAAAATGAATGTGACCAGATCACTGATACATTTGTGACCTATTGAAATTTGTGGCCGCAATCCCATTTCAAATAATCGCAAATGCGGCCATTTTGGTCGCAGTTTTGAGCCTTGTAGTTTGGCTCACTCTTCTTGAGCAAACCACTCTAGTTCTCTCAAGTTTGATGGGTGCTTTTTCCCAACTGTGAGGTTCAGCTCTTTCCACAGATTTTCAATGGGAATTAGATGATGTCATAGAGGGCCACTTTGGAGTGTTCCAATGTTTTCTATCAATCCATTCTTGAATACCTTTTGAGGTATGTTTTGTGTACTTGTCCTGCTGGAGGACCCATGACTTGTGACTGGGAGACATTTTTCAGACACTCGGCTGCACGTTTTGCTCTAAAATGCCTTGATAGTCTTCTGATTATTGTACCCTGCACAGATTCAGGCACCCTGAGACAGAAAAGCCATCCCAAAAGATCACTGTGCCTCTTCTGTGATTCATGGTAGGTATGGTTCTTTTCTTTGAAAGCTTCGTTTTTTTCCCTGTAAACATGGATTTTTTGTGATTTACAAACAAGCTCTACTTTTGTTTCGTCTCTCCAAAGAAGTTTGCCCAGAAGGACTGTGGCTTGTCCACATGCATTGTGGCAAATGCTAGGTGGGCTTGTTAGTTTTTTTGTCTCAGAATTGGGTCTTACTGGGTCATCTACCATGGAGCCCATTTCCATTCAGACAGCTGCTTTTGCAAGCTGTTGCGCAGTGAGCTTGAATATTGGCTTGGATCTGTTTTCAAAGATCATTATTTCATATGACTTAAAGTGCATCAGTAATGCATCAGTCTATAAAGACCATTTTAGAATGTCTTTATAGAATAAGCAAAAATGTATTCCTTTTCACAGATTTGTTTGTTTTTCTTTTTCTTCTGTAAACCGTAAACCTCAGGGCGTATGGTGAATTATTTGAAAAAAAAAGAATACAAAGGTACCAATACTTTCGGTCATGTCTGTAAATGTTTTGTCTTTTCTCAAATGTGTTTCCTTGAGGTTGATTTTTGTTGCCATTCGTGCCAGTCATTGGCCCGCTGTATGCCAACATCTGCCGATGGACAAGGTGGCAGAGCCAGTAAGAAAGCTGCTGCTGAGCCATGTCTTTGCCTCGCTAGGCTTCAATTAATGTGTAGCCTACATCATCATGTACTATTTAGGCTCTTCTGACCACCACAGGTAATAAATTAGACATTTTCATCACATGAAATTAATGGTGTGTGTTGCCATGCATATACACCTGCAGCTATTCTTAGTAGTATAGATGTTGATATTGGAGCCAAACCTAATCCAAGCTCATCTCATTTTGTTTTTGTAATGGCAGTTTGATATCAGGTTACATTAGGTTGATGATTTGTTTGGGCATTTCTTGGCATTGGCAGGGTGTTGTCCAGTCCTGGTCTGCCAATGCTGTTTTCACATGACCGTTGGCTTTATTTAGATTCAGCAGCCCTGTTTTCAATAGGGCAGAGAAGGCATCTTGGTTCTGTCAGCTCATTGATGTTGAAAGAAAGCTGATCTTTAGAAGGATGTGGAAGACCATTAGTCAATAACAATAACTTCTAGTCAATAGCAACCTACTACACAAGCCTTCTGCAGTTGACGAAAATCTACAAGATTTGCTAAGTAATATAAAAGCCTATGTCAAAGAACATGCACAGTAATTGTCAAGTAGCCTATAGCCCAGAGGGGGGCATAGTACGGCCCGGAAATGGCCTGCCGGGTTCTTTGATCTAGCCCGGGAGGCGTTTTTAAATTCAAAGTCGATTGATGCTCTACAGCATTAAAGTGTCATATGTCCCTACATGCTAGAAGCTATTACTTGGTATTGTTGGAAAGAGGAGGTTTTGTTGCAAATAAAGAGGGGTGGTTTGTTCATAATGGCAGCCGGAGATATCGCTTTGCAAAGTTTGGTGATTTTCACCAAGCAGGAACTGAAAGTTTCAGCACGGAGGTAGGACATCACCCTGCACTACAACTGGTGATTTTGTGAGGGGGTTGCAGGTATTTTTAAAACAGGAAAAAAGTGAAAATATTACTTATTTTTTGTCCCCCAATATGGATTTTGCGGTGATGTTTATTATGGTTTACGTGTGTTTTACAATAATTAACAAAAAACATACCTTTATGTATTTGTTGGCTCTTTATGACATCATGCATGAAACTCTATGTCACAAAAAAAGTTTGGGTTTGACTTAATTAATCTTGTAGCAAAGAGTCTCTTGAATCCAAAACTATAAGGCACTTCACTCTAGGACAATGTATGACCCTTTGAGAAGTCAAAATATCAACATAGCGCCAGGCAGACTTGAACACCCTTAGACCCTGAAGGGTTCATTATATTTGAAAAACTATTTTTCACTCAAAATAATTTCCATATGCACTGTTGTCTTTAGTCGCAGGTGTTGGCGAGTAGGCTTAATGGTCTTGAGACAATCAGTAGTTAATAAATTCTGAGTAGTCAAACAAGGAAATGGTGTTAGAAAACTAAACATTTTCTGTAGGCTACACACGTAGTTGTGTAGAGGGGGGTCATTTCATGAAATAGAATTTCCTATTTCTTTACACATAGTATGTGGGCGGCCCTTCACTTCGTTTCAAAAGATCAAAGTGTCCCTCAAGTAAAAAACTTTGCCCACCCCAGCTATAGGTGGGTAGTGTGCCTAATAAGAAGTCAATTGGACTTGAATAGGGATGAGGTGCAAAACTAGGTTTAGCTACTAAAAACAAATAGGTCTGTTTAATATAATGTTTGTGCCTGAGGTTATGCAGATTGGAGATAGAAGGGCTATGAAGACAAATTCCTAGGTCTTGTGTTGGGACAAGGTGGGGCCGGGGCTGACATGAGACAGCTGCGTGTGTCAGTTCCCCTCACTTGTTTGTGCGAGCTTGAGTTACAGTCGGAGCGGACCACAGAAGAAGAACAAGCGAAGTTAAAGTGAAGAGGTAGTGTTAAGCTTTTCACTGCTTCTCACAGTCAGCGAGCAGAAGAATTATGTATTTTTAGTTGGACAGATATTTGTCTCTCTTACAGTTGTCATCTGTTTGTCACAATGATACAAACGCAGGAAAAATGTCAACTTTTTTCTTGTTTAATAATTGCCACTATTCCTACAACCCATGTCAGGCATGTTGCACTTTTGCAAGTTTCTATTTTCCACCTCAATACTCGCTGTTTCCCTAGCCCTGAAGCGTTTGATTCTGGGTCTGTGTCAGTTAGGATGATCCCAGAGCACAGCTCCAGATAAGTCCCTTGGTTAAAGTGGATTAATTAGCCGAAAGAGAAACACTATTGCCCCGAATCAAGGGTTAGATTAATCCTGGTGCCTCAGCTCACACACAAATTAGATGGTCTAGCCCTGCAGTTCTGGGACCATATTCGTGAAGCGTCCCTTGAGTAGAACTGGCCGGTCTAGGTTCGTTTTTAACCAACTCTGAGACACTGAAAAAGGCCCCTTACACAATACATTTTGTATGTAAATAGTCCATATACAAAAGGTTGGAGCACTGCGTTCAGCTATTTTGCATTGACACCCCAAGTTAACGGGGAAAACTTTTAAGTTTGAAACCTTTATCTAATTTAACAGTGTCAGCAGTTTATATTGTGTGTAAAATCATGGCTATTTACAGTAATGGAGATACAGAAACTTAAATGTTAGTTATTTAGTTTACCAGCCAAGTAGACAGAGAACCTATTATTCATTTGCAGCAATGGCCTGAGGAGAAGTGGAGGGCAGAAAGTGGAGGAATGAGCCAATTGAAAGCTGGGAATGATTAGGTTGTCATGGTAGAATGAGGGCCAGATGGAAATTTGTTCCGGACATAGGGGTTAACACCTGTACTCTTACGATAAGTGCCATGAGAACCTTACTGACCACAGAGTGTTAGGACACCCTATTAACATCCAAACCGAAAGACAACACCATAAGCAGGTAAAATCTAAGCTCAGGTCAAAGCCAATATCATGTCTTGCACTTTTGCTTGGAATTCTGGTGTTGAATGGTTTCTACCAAAATCAGTAATGACTACAGTTGCCGGTTCTAGCTGGGGGCAAACACCTTTTGCCTGGCAACACTATATTATGCTGGCAACACAAACTCTGATTTGTCTTTTCAAAATAATAGCGCTCATAATTCATTACAATAATCATTGTTATTTCATTGCATAGATAGGTAGTGGGCCCATGTTCATGTGTTGCTAAAATCTGTCTGTTGGATAAAACAACCTCTACATTTTTTCACATGAGACACTCACAACATATTCAATCACATTCTGTGTACAATGTATTTGTTACCATTTTTAATTAAAAGTTGTTATTGAAAACATGTTAAATGTTGGTTTTTTTTGCAATCACATACCGATACTCATATTGTTTTTTTACGCACCATACAATTGCATTTGGTTACAATTCAGTAGCTTTGTAATGAATTCACAATTATTATTGCAATGAATTAAAACTAGCACTATTATTCTGAAAAGAAAAATCTGAGTTTGTGTTGCCAGCATAATATACTGAACGGGTTTTTGCCCCAGCTAGAACAGGCCCTGCATGACTAGCATTGTTTCTCTGCCAAACAAAACAAGAAAAAGGCCTATGCTATTGTCCATCATTTATTTTAAATACTTAATGTTTCAGTGTGTCTGGAGGGCATTCTCCTGATATCATTGAGCCGGATGGCAGTGGACATCAGGGGTTACAGCCATGTTCTCCAAGAAGTTAAGTTTACACAGTCACATCCCCATTTCTAAAACTATAGTTAGACTGGCCTAGTTATTTAGCAGAACTTGCCATCAACTGTGCAGAAAAACAAGCATTATTTTTTCCACAACACATATTTCAGAGCCTGAGGGAACGGCACTGTTATGTTTTCACCCCGAAGTGCTGGGAAGCCTATTTAACACCACTGCAAGTGTTGCTCCTCTTGAAGAACACAACCAAAACAGCCACATTTTCTCACTGGCCTACCGAGAACATTGTTATTCTAAGGTTTACCTATCTTCAGAAATAACGTTAATTACCTCAATAGGACCAGTAACATGTTCTTTATTACAGTTTGTTAGTATTCAGCCTTTGGGCAATTTGACGGGTTTGGTTTACAGATTATCTTACCACTTTCTCTGAGAAATATATAAATAAAGAAAAATAATATATACTGTAGGTACTTTTGATGATTTGAATTGTGATGAGTACGATAACCTCTGAAGCTGTGTGGGGTAGAATTTGTGAGTTATGACAGGCAGTGTCTGGAATAGCCCCAAGCCTGCATGCCCTGCATCATGTATGGAGCTCCAGTTCTCCGGTTTGTTATTGGCCTTTGGCATATAACATTTCAAATGTGAAAATCTCATGGCTCACTGTAGCTGCCAGTGGAAATTTCCACTACAGCCTTTGTTTCGGGTGTGGGGACTCTCCACAAGGCCCTCTGTAAATGGAGTTGGTGGTGGTGTTGTGAAACACTGCAAACTGTCAGCTATTTGAATACAAAAGAGAAAGGGAAAAGAGAAATAGAATGTTGTACATAGGCATGTTTTCCAAAACAAAGCCATCAACTGGCATTTGTAGAACGGCATATTTTACCTAAGGTTTTGATTTTCCATGGAACATTTTATTATAACAATGATGTTATTTTTGGTGTAATCTGATCTGCTTATCTGTGGTAGTTGGGAATTACTGTGGTGAGTGACCTTTTGATTTTTGAAGTGATCTTCCTGAACCTCTTCCTCAATTTAATGTATTTCAACCACTGAACACCTTTTCCAATAGGGTGACTTAATGCACACAAATCTTTAGTTTCCTAGTCATGCAGTATTCAGTTTCCCTTAGAACACTTTCTGAGAAAGCTTTCTGTTACCTGGGGTGAAATCCAAAATTTAAATTTGTCATCATTTAATTAATATGAGGTCTTCAGGGAAAAAATATCTAAATATCTTCATAATGTAGGCTGATAGCCAGCAAGTCCGCTGGACTCAACTTCAGATTCTTTGAAAAATGTCTGTATCTTAGCCTTTTCGCTTCATTCATTTTACCGTGGCTCCATGACAAACCCATTGTACCCACACCTAGAAAAAAAGAGAAACACAAATATTTAGACATTAACTTTTTATTTGACATGCATTATTATTATGAGTTAATAATAATAATAATACATTTGATTTAAAATGCGCTTTTCTAGAACCCAAAGCGCTAAATTGCAATTACTTGGCCCTTTGATAATGGTTGCAAGGCTGCTCTTAAGGTTATTCAGCTCAATGTGCCTGCATGCGTGCAAACCGGCACAATGTCCCCATAACCAATCAATCTGGTTATGGGTAGAAGGGATACATCTCATGTCAAACTGACGTCACACTTCCGGAGTCAGACTAGGCTTTTCACCTGATAGATAAACTCAAGCTAAAGAAAAACGACTGCTGTTGCTACTAAGTTATCTTGTGTAGATGACAACAACAAAAAAGAGACAATTGCAGAAAGGATTTTTAAATACTATGATAGGTGAGCGACGCACATGCTCTAACTAATGAGTTGCGCTGATGTGCATGTAGTGTCAGTGAGTTGCTTCCCACTGTGTCAACCAAACAAGTTATTGTATTATGGTACTATGTTCTAGATATCTAATGTGGCAAATGTTCTCTTAATTCAATACCTTTTTCAAATAGGATAGCAAGCTGACAGAATTATATGACTTGTTGCTGCTTGCCCTCAGTAAATTACTTACCAATTTAGTTAATATCAGTAACTGAAGCACTTTCCATTATTATATTTCTTACTGAATCTTAGACATACACCCCTAGTACCGGTAACTGTCCTTTTGGATTTTCTATCATAATAGGATCCTATTGGACTTTTTTGTGACCTAGCCAGGTCTTTGCTGCAAATGAGAAATTGTTACCTGGTTAAATAAATGTTGATACAAAAATAATTAGAATAAATCTATGAGATTAAAATGGTTTTAAGAAGCTATCTTATAGGTATTTGGTTGGGCTTATTTTATAGGATTTGCATAGAAACCAACCCAATAAGACTTTCTGTTATTATGGTTTCAAAGGATGATTAGAAAACACAAAATCGCTGAATAGAGCAACTATGGAGTAAAATCTGCATGTTGTGACAAGAAAACAAACATTATCAAAACAACATTATTCCAAAAAAATGTCAATACACAAATGGGGTTAGTAAGGCTTATCAATTGAACAACTATGAAATTTGTTTTAGCATAGTTTGTTCTACAATTGTTGCGAGTAATAATAATAATAATAATAATAATAATAATAAGTTATATATTTATATAACACCTTTCCAGGGCTCAAAGATGCTTAAGAGTAAACAGGGTTCAGATGACAATGCCAACCTAGGAACCCGACAAAATCTGTCCACAGCAATAAAAAGTCCAGATGTAATTCGCCAAACTGATTGCAGCAGAAGATTACTGGAACCATGAAAATGTGTCTCTTCTTTCACTTTGTCTAACTATGTCCTTGGCTGTTTTACAGCCGACTTTGGTTGCAGGTCTGGTTTGAATGCCATGTGCTTTACACTGGTGTTCCTGACAGGCACAAATGCTGCGCTGCATTTGAAGGAGTATATGGAGTAGCCACAGTCGGATTGGCTATTACATTCTCATGCTGGCTCATAGTAAGATTGTAGAAAGCCAATGGTTCTTTCATTGTGGAAAGGAGAACCTATAAATCAGTGCATTGGGTTGCAGAGTAGTCTGAAGTCTAAAAGCTTTGAGATAATAAACAAAACTTGATTTTTCATCAATAAGTTGTTGGGAATACATGGCTGAGATATGCAACTATGGATTTATAGGATAGCTCCTTCATGTTGAAATGGTACAGCTTGCTACAGCTTGCTAGTAAACCCCATCTAGTCTTTAACATCACTACCCCCACAAAAAATTTGAAATTTACTTGCCCGTCATTCCCCAGATTGCCCACCTACCATCATATGTTGGTGCAATCTAGGAACCAGCAAGCCAAGACATGTAACACACTCTTTAACTATACTGAGGCCTTACCCTGAGGTCAACCGGTCCACACTGAGGTTGTCCTTTTCTTGGTCAGACTCTGCAGGTTTTTCCCATATTCTGTTATTTCAGTATGAGCTACATCATTCAAATGTTCATCGTTGTGCTAACTGCTCATGTTAGTCATCTGGTAAATGACTAAAGATGTGTTCAATGTGATTGGATCAAGACTTGAAGTGCTACAGTAGTTCAGTTCTACTGATCTGATTTAATTTGATTTAGATTTGATTTCTGCATCAGATCACATTTAATAGAAAGAGTCCCAGATACATTATGGTAAAAGGCTACTCTGGAAGGCCACTGACAAAACAGCCGGCCCTCAGTGAAGGTGCGGCTGAATTGCGCACAAAGCTGTGCGACTCAAAAAATCCAAAATGCAATAAGTTGCCTGAATTGATGCACTATTGATGAATTGAACATTCCTAGCTTTAATAAACTACTGCTACTAGTTTGATTAGACATAAATCAGTCATTATTATACTATTATACAGTGTTGATAGTATAGTGGTTTGTCATTCAAATCCTATGACCCCTGAATGCTGCTTTCATTCTAGCCAAACACCACCAGCTTTTTTTACTATTGGAGCTGCTAGAGTAAAAAGGGGTGGACTGAGAAGTAACCGAAACACGTCTGCCATAGATTTATCTCCTCTACCAGTGACAAACTCTTTGCATATGTATTTTATAGACAGATCATAGCCCGGCTCTAACCTTTGGCCTTTTGTTTTTATACATTCTTAATGATCTCCTACAGTGTTTCACTCAACTAAAAGTAAAATGATTGAAAACCATTTTGGCACTAGTTAAGCTTAGGCTACTGTATGTCTTGGCATTAGCGTGGCATTGTTTGGGTTAGCAGAAGTGCCTGGGCCTCCCATCTGCTTCACCTTGGCTGATTAGTGAACAGCTCCGTGGAGTGGCTGCTGGTCGCTGGGTAATGGCTGAGAGACCCTTGTGTGTGTGTGTGTGTGTGTGTGTACAACCACACGGCATGCTTCACTTCCAGTAGATAGTATGGTGCTCACCTTGTATACCTTTCAATAAACACTGTCTTGTTGAGGCTATTTCTTTAAACCAAATAGTTTAATTAGTTGTTAGGCCTTCAGTAAACCCTTATCTCCTTAACCCTGCTTTGCATAAGTACTCATAATGTGTCATTTCATGGTCATGGTCTTTTCTTTCATGGGCTTTTTTTAAGGATTAGACAATAGTCAGAAACTTCCAAAAAGCTAATAGGTTGGATTTATCTTATTTTCCAATTTGTTTTCCACCATCCAGCAGGCATAGTCTTTGTTTTAGACATCTGTTGACAGTCATGGGCTAAGGACCTGCTAGGCCTTGTACAGTATCTACTCAAGTATTATACTGTCACGCTGAAGAAACAGATATTTAGGCCTATAAAAAAGTGACTATGTGGTCATAACTGTGAATGGCAGTTCTAGGGATTATGAGAAGAAGACATTGGTTATTTTGTCCTTTGTTCAAAATTGCTGCCATTTGAATACAGTCCAAGGCCATATTCAAGTAATGTTCAGGAGAAATAAAGATGTATGCTTAACCACAAGCTTCTGTCAACATTCAGGGCCTGCTGGTTTTGTATGAAAATTAGGGAAAATGTCAGCAAATTACTTTTGACTAAGATATTTAATAAAATCATTGAGTACATTTAATTCGAGATGGCATGAAAATTGCAAGATACTGAAAGCCTTGAAGACTGGAAAAGTATTTTTTCTAGGGACAAATGTTGAGAAACTTGCAGAAAAAAAGCATATCTCTTTCCTGAACTATCCTCAGGAATCTACTCAAAGATTAGCCTTGCCCTTGAAACACGGATCCAACTAAAAGACATTTCACCTTGAAATCTCACACTCATTCTAATGTTGTTATGAATGTACGTCTGAATAGCATATACATAGGCTAGCTATTAGCCCTCAACCTCTGGCAAACCAAGTGAGTGTCAGTTTTCAGCTTCTCACCTGGTTGTATCAGTCGTATTCTTGCTCTGCCTGCCTCCTGTCTATTTTTACTGCATTATCAACCTCTGTGAGCCTTATATAACTCTCCTCAGGAGACAGAGGGACCGAGCGACAAGAGATGCAAACAAACACACGGCTAGCTAAGCAAAATAGGCTTACTGTATAGATGGATCCATTATAATATAGTGCAATCTGAGGGCAAATCCCTGCTATGGTATTCTGCTTCTAAAAACATGGTATACTGAATTGGCCTTGCAGAGCATGCATAGCCTGGTATATATAGATATATATTTGTCATAGCCTTACACGTGTTCTACCTCTCTATTTCTCTTTTATCGGCTGTCCGTTTTCCTCTTTTCCTGGCACATGGTTGTTTTGGCTGGCACATAGATTTCCCCAGTTCTTTTACAGATTGCTTTTCAGTAAGGACAGATGGAAAGAGGCAAACATTCTCAGCAGGCTGTTCCTCTCCTTGACACTTTCGTACAATTTTTATTTCTGGACAAGTAGGCGAGACCCAACAAAAGCCTCTGCCTCCTGCGATATGAGTGTTTCAACCCCTCGCTCGGAGACCATCTCATTTCCCAGAAATGTGTCGTTGTAGCCCCGCATAGCCTGTTATGTAACAGGGAGAGATGGATGGATGGGGGAGGGGCAAAGGAAAGTAGGAAGGCACAATAACATCTAGTGTTTGCTGCTAGCTTCCAAATGGGATTACATCTCAGGCAACTGTTGGGAGTATGTCTAAATCCTTGTGGACATACTGTATTTCTTTTTGTATTACAACCATATCACAAAAAGTTTGCCGCAAAGCCAGAGCAGAGTAGAAAGACATCAAATTCTTTGTTTTAATGGGGCAATATTTGTATTTCATTCTGTTCGTGCGGCTTCTGTATCTAAATTATCTAAGCGTGTTCCCAGTACTTTCTTCTCCACAATCCTGTCAGCACTCAGCCATGCACTGTGGGTTTGTTGTGCTCTGGACTGGCTGATTAGGCACTTCTGTTTGAAGGAAGGACAGGCTAGATGGGAAGGTATTTTTAGATGCTTTAATGAGGGGCCATTTTGGATTGGAACCATACTGAGGAACTGGTGGTAAATGATGCCGGAGAAGACGTAGAAGTAAGGTCATTTCCAGGAAGGCCTGCAGCTTTTCATTTCGTTTTCACTTTCTTTCTGATTGTTATGGAATGCAGTTCATTTTAGGTGCTTTCCTTTGATGGAATTTTAGAGGTGCTTCCCTTAGAGGAGTGGTGGTAAGCAGGGCAGCTGATAGGGGGGGACAATCGGGTATGTTGTCCCGGGCCCAGTCCTGAGGGGGGCCCCAAATTTTGTTTTTGCACAGTCATTTTTTTTAGCGGGGGGCCCAAAATGTGGAGTTTGTCCAGGGCCCACAGATTCCTGTCAGCAGCCCTGGTGGTAAGGATATCAGTTCTGTCATTTATACAGTCTCTTTGGATGTCAGTTTACTTGTCTCTGTTTACAGCACTTCTTGATGCCTTAAGGCCAGTGCAACGAACTTAAGATAAGGCGATTCTCTCTTAAGGTATTCAGTTTGAACGATAGAAATGTGAAAATAGGTCCACATTGTGAGGTTGATTGAACCACTGTATTGGGCGAGTTTGTGTGAGATTTCCATGCGCAGTACACAGGCTTATTGACCGTGGTCTTGGTCAGTGCCCATTTGAGAGTGAACGGTTCCTGTCCTTGCTCTCTGTTTGGGCCTTTTCAGTGCTGCGAGGCGGCGTCTCTGGACCGGTCACTTAGCTTCGTGGGCGTCCTCAACCTCTTACTTGTTTAGAGACAGCAAGACGTCCAGTTGTATAGAGCGCAATAGAATCTCCAGTGATAGAAAGAAAGTCATTCATTAGGTCATTCAGTCAGGCTTGAAAAAAATTACCTGGAATTCCCAGTGTATTTGAGGCTTTTTTTTTTTTCTTGCTATTTAGTCTTGGTTGACACCTCAGACTGACACAAAGGGTAAGGTAACCGGGACAACCAGGACCCGTTAGCTAAGTGAATCCTGATGCCATCCGTTTGCATTGGGTGTCGACACCCCACTGTGACATTGCTGGAGTGGGGTGGTTACCCAAGAGACCATTTACAATCGTCTTTCCTGACCGTTCCCCATCCCCCTCCTCATCCCAACCCATTCTACGTCAACTGTATCTGGAATACTTAGCTGCTACTGTACATCGTCATTTAGACACCCTCTGGTCTTAAATCAATTGAATGAGTCTTCTGTCCTGAACGCCCTCTAATTCTAAGCACAGAAGCTGTGAAAAAGAGGTATTTAATCAAGTTAACTTCAATCATAAATCTAGCCTTAAGAATTGATAAGGTGGGGGGGAGGGGGCGTAGTGATAATAAATCCACAACTTTAAGTTCATAGTCAGGCGGCCAAGGACCCATTGTAATAGAAATGGTCTACGGGAGTCCTGTTATAGCTGCCATGTTGTAGTCATCTTCTAATTAGTGTTACAGTAATCACAGACTACCAGCAGCACAGTCAGTGAGTGCTCATCCAGTGATTCCTCAGCCCCAAAGCATTGTAAAGTGGCTTCATAAAGAAATGAACAATCATATCGGAGCCCTGCCTCCCTAAAAGCTTTGGCACCTAGCCAAGCTCGTTTAACAGGTGGTTGTTGCATAACGACGCCTATCCCTGCCAACCATGACAGAAGCAGCCTTTGTCTTATTAAGCTTACGCTGGCTTGTGTGTTTATGTGTCGAAACATTGGTTGTGCTTGTTAGCTAGTTGGTGATAGCCAGAGCCTAAACAGAATATCATACCCCTTTCACTCTGTATGAAGTTTTTCTGAGTGGTTATTATGTAAGTCATTATACATGGTCTTGGGAGACAAATAGATACATTTGTTTCTCCACCATCTACAAGTAGCTCTGTACCGGCCATCATATTTGTCCGGTTTTATATGCCTGTGGCTACGTCAGCAGTATCAGAAAGACGACGATGGTTTCCAGTCATGTTTGTAGCTCAGGTGCTACATCATGGTGCTTACATAGCCAGGGACATGGGTTTGATTTATAAAGTAAAAAACATTTGTGTGCTTACTGATGTGCTTACTACAGTGAGTTGCTATGGACGTCTGCTGAATTACTTCTAATTGCCATGGTCATAGTGTGATAGTGATTCAATGCTTCATAGTTATTCTGTGTTATTGGCTACATCACTGCAGAAAAAGTCCATTAAGAATTTTGTTAATGTACTTTTTTATGTATTTTAGGCCATTTTATCATTCATTGAATGACTATAGGAAGTGGGAAATATAGAGAAATAATTGAGCTGACTCGGCTGAAGGCTGGATCAAACCTATGCTGCAGCACTATATGCAAAGGCTTTACCAATTGACCAGATTAGGCCACATTTATGTTTTTTTATCAACACAGTGAGAGCGACATCTCAAACTGGGGCTTACATGTAGTTTGGACACTATCCTCAGAAACACTGTTGCTTAACTACATACAATGTCTTCCCTTTAGTGTGTCCAAGCTTATGGAGAATGGATAGTAAACACTAAGTGGGTTGGAGTGGATCTCTTTGCGGGATTCTGAGTTTTTCTACATTCATAATTTACAGTCTACACTAAGAGTTCCACTGAGATTAACAGAAGTTCTCGCATGATTACCATAAGCAAATAGGTTTTTGTAATTGAGTAAATTTGCACTAATCAACCTGTTAACTCTTTTTAATGCCAACTGGCAGTTATCCCTCATTAGTTTGTGTAATAGTAAATCTGTCCTCTACTACGGAGCGAAGAGGCTGGTTAGAAAAACTAGAGTAGGAAGTTTATAGACAAGTGTGCTTATTGAATGTGTAAAACACACCAGATCAGCAGGACGTTTCATCTTCCTTCAGGCCATATGAATGTAATTAACTTTAACATTTAAATGTATTACCGTATTTTAGCACATATAACGCATGCACAATGCACGTTTTTACAAATGACGCACCCCCCCTGCGCACTATAACCTGGGGCGCGCTATATGGAATGTTTTTTACATGAGATAACTACAGTCATTATTTTTGTTCTGTGGTGTTGTTATAGACCAGCTATTCCCAAAGTGGGATACAAAATAAATTGTGGTTCAACATGTATTTCAATATTCAAACTATATATATATATAGAGCACTGGATTACATTTTAACACTCCAGTGTGGTTAAGGTTAGAGTTAAGGTTAGGTGTATGGCTAGAAAAAAAAAAACAGAGAACTATGCTTGTGCACATTTCTGATATCATGTGAGGTCCGCCCTCAGATTTGAATCAACCAATCAAATGATTTTTGCCTCCAAGGCAGATCTGCCTGGAGAACACTTTTCAATAACTAAAACTCCTATGAACCTTTCACTTACCTGAAGTGCTTGAAAACATTTTTTAGAAACAGTATGTGAGATGCTCACAACTGTAATAATGTGCAGTTTGAACAATTCGTCATGACTCCTTTTATTAGTAACCTATTCAATTGCGTTGCAGACAGTATTAATCATAGACACCTCATTCAGAATATACCAGTCGGTCAAATCCTTAGACTAGAACGTAACTGAAGTACTGTAGTTACTACAAATACTAACACTAATAAGTGTTTTATTATCCAAGAACTGGGAACGAATACAAATTTCATAGTTTCATCAATTGTAGCATGGTATTCTCCTGCCCGTGCCGTTATTATTCTCACGATGAAAGATTTCATTTTGGATTTAAAAAAAGACATGCATTTTAGAGACAATAAAGTAATTTAAACTACTGAGCTAGTGGCTCAGCAGACTTCTTTTTGACGTAAAAAAAGTATTGTAGAGACAATATTGTAAAAAACTCAGGGGCACTATCATTTATGATCATATCTCATCCAGTACAGGTGTATGTATGTGCACAATGTTGATAATTTTTTACACAAAACAAGATATCTGTATGATGTACGAGGGTGAGCGTTAATTGCGGGTGTGTGCTTTATGCACTAAGATACGGTACTCTTTTGGTATATCATTAAAATCTGTTAGCTTGGAATATAAATAATTTCACTGATGACATAAGCATTGTGTCAATAAACTTAACTAACTCAGTGACATAAAATTGCTCATATAGCAGACATTCTGACAATAATATTGTTTTTAAACTGTCTAAAGTGTACCATCAAATAATGTATGCAATTTGTAGTAGGAACAGCAAAGTAGTTTGCTGTTCAATTGTTGCAGCTAACATGCCACAGTAATCCTTACAAGAAATAGTCTGTTTAATGTTTGACTGTTTTGGAATGTGCATTGCAACATTTCAACAGAAATGTTTACTAAGTAACATATTCTGGAAGTAGGATTGCAGCAGTACAAATACTCATATCTGCACACAAATTTACGAGGTGCTATTCATGGTTTGCAGATGAACTTGTATTACCCAAAATTAGCACCCGTCACACACCAAATGCAGGTAATTTTTACAGTGGCGTGTAAATTTGCCACTGTGGTGTGACAATTGAAAAACATTATCTATTTTTTATGACCAAACACATTAATTGTTTTGTATTGGACTGCATACTTACAAAGACACACATGTTGAGGTGTATATTTGAATGTATGCAGAGCTAGCCTGTGAGACATCCAGCCTGGGCTGTGGTACGGATAAAGAAAAAAATTGTTAAAGGCCCACTGCCTGGTCAGCACCAGTAGATTAGGTGAACGTAGAAAATACAAAGTTATAACAACCATGTCACTCACACAACGCTGAATATTAAACACGCAATTGGATTATTCTGCTGTCAGTAAAAACATGGGTGATTGTGTTCGTTGTGTCTGCATTTAGGTTTGGATTTTGATAGGCAGCATCCTTGTTTTACCAGAGAAGGTCACCTACACACATTGTATCGGGAGACTCAAAATATTTCATAGTTCATGTTCAACTTCTCAAGTGCAAATATAATTAGAATCTGTTGTTACAGTTGTTCTCATAAATTTACATTTTTTCTAATATTGGCCATTTTCTGACAATATGATTGATCATGCAGAACATTTTTTATTTTATTTAGGGATTGTTTTCAGGTGAAGCCATTTAATATCACATAATTGTGTGTGCCCATTTTAAATCGTAGTGATAACTGAAATCAACCATGTGATCGTGATCGAAGGTTTACATACCCTTGAGTTGAATGGCCTGATAATATACACACAAGTTGACACAAACAGGTTGAAATGGCTATTAGGGCTGTTTTCACACCTGTGATTGTTTGATTGTAATTAGTGTTTGTCTTTAAATATTCAATGTTTTTGTAGCTCTTGAGAGACCCCTGCACAATTTACCCAGGGGTGCATTGTCTTTGCTGGATAATGAGCCATGGGGAAACCAAAAGAACTGTCAAAGGACCAGCTAGAAAAGGTAGTTCAATTTCCTAAATCAGGAGAAGAATATAAAAAGATATCCACAAATTTAGAGGTTGAGTTGATACAAAGCAGAGGTTGAGTTGATACAAAGCAGAGGTTGAGTTGATACAAAGCAGAGGTTGAGTTGATACAAAGCAGAGGTTGAGTTGATACAAAGCAGAGGTTGAGTTGATACAAAGCAGAGGTTGAGTTGACACAAAGCAGAGGTTGAGTTGATACAAAGCAGAAGTTGAGTTGATACAAAGCAGAGGTTGAGTTGATACAAAGCAGAGGTTGAGTTGATACATAGCCACGGTCAGACCAATGAAGTGTTCAGGTGAAGGTGGATCTCTGATGCAGATGGGATGTGTGAGTTTCAGCAGCACAGGAAATATATAACTCATGGCAAGAAGAATTGCAGCATGTTATCAGAAAATATTGAAGGACAATTTGCATTCATCAGCGCAGAAGCATATGGGACACACTTGGAACATGACAGTGATTCAAAAACAAGGCCAAGTCGACCTTTCAAAACTGATGGTTCTGGAGTGGCCATCACAGTCTCCTGACCTCGATATCACTGAGCCACTTTAGGGAGATCTGAAACGTGCAGCTCATTGAAGATAACTCACGAATTCAAGGGACCTGGAATCCTTTTGCCAAGAATGTGCAGCTTTACCACCTGAGGAAGTAAAGGACCTCATCCACAACTATCACAAAAGACTCCAAGCTGTCATTGATGCTTAAGGGGGAAATAAACAGTATTAAGAACTAAGGGTATGCAAACTTCTGATTGTGGACCATCTCATTATTTTCTTTATTGCTTTGTATTATTTACTGATTGTGCTATTCTGTGATGCTTTGCATTTTCATTTGAATCCCATTAGAAGTAACACTCATGTTTTTTTTAGGAAATTCTGCCAGGGTATGTAATCCCAGGACTTTAATCTTAATTCGCCAATTATCTTATTTCATGTACTATATTCATACTGTGGGTTATGTGGCATATCGTTACATCCCTATAAATATCAGAACAATTTTAGAGGAAAATAACAAGATGGTCGGCTTCAAATCATGACTGGCCAGCACAATGTCCAGACTTAAACAGCATTAAACTGGTTTTTGATGAACTGGACAGAAGCGTGAAAGCAAAGCAGGCTACAAGTGCAAGATATTTGAGGGAACTTTTGCAACATTATTGGAAATAACTTTCCAAACAATATTTGATTTCCAATCAAATTGTGTTTGGTTGTTATATCTGAGTCAAATATTTATGTAATTCCATGGCTTACTTTTTATCTCCAATTGTTTATTGTTCTTTGCCCTAATTTCAGAGTCCATTGAGACTGTACGCTGTGTATATTTCAATAAAACTGGGAAAAGTGAGGTGTTTTAAACTTTTGACTTGTAGTGTATGAAACTACACAAACTTTATGGGGGGTCAAATGGCTCCAGAGGTTATGGAGCCAGACTTGTAGTGTCAGAAGTTTGCTGATTCGATTCCCAGCTGTGCCAAATGTTGCTGTGTCTTTGGCAAGGCACTTTACCCTAAATTGCTCCAGGGAGAATGTCCCTGTAATTACTCTAAGTCGCTCTGGATAAGAAATTATTCAAATGTAAAAATGTATCATTTGTAACCCTGTATCTGTTCCACTACCACTTTGTGTCTATCGATTGTAATCTTTAAGTATTACATTTGTATTGATTGTGTATAGCTACTTTTGAATATTTTGTGCACTCTTGTGTAACTGTGTCGCCCATGTGTCGGTTACTGTGCTAAATGGATAAAAATGTTAATGTAAAATTTATTTGCACTGTCATGCATTTTCTTGGGCATGTCGCCCAAGACAATAACAGTAATTTTTCATGTGGTGTTTCCACTATATTGTCATATATCTATAGATATATCAAATATATTGTTTGTATGGATACCTCTGGATTGATACTCTCAAAAAGCAATGAGTGGCCTCAACAGATTAACTGGGCTTTACATCCGTGGTGGTATTTTGCAAAACTGGAGAGGAAGGTTTGTGTGGAGGAGGAGATTTCAGGTCAACCAATGGAATAGCAGGACTCTTCATGACGGTATACCAGTCTAGCGGCTTTGCTAGGTAGGGTGCAGGCTATTATTGTAATTGTGTTATTATTAATGTCTATGTGAGACGAAGGGTAAAGGAAGAGGAACATAAATGTAGGCTAAGCCCATTCTTCCCAGCTTGGCTGTCCTTGGAAAACACACCACAGATACTTTGGGGCTAGATTCTGAGGCTAATTTAAATTGGCTGGCTTCCACGCAGCACTATGAAGGCACCACATGGGTGAGTTTGTGTGTTTGTCCCTCGAAGCAATCTGTGATATGGGAGGTGACAAGAACTGCACAGAGAAAGAACTGGGTCTGCGTTTTGAGTTGGATTTATAGAGTGGAGTGTGTCTGTGTACCGGTGTGTGTTTTACTAAACTGAAGTAGACTAAACATTTTATCAGGGAAGAACAGTAAATCATGGAAATTTTTACTGACAACAACTGATCAACAAATGTGTCTATAGGCTGTTTGTCGCAAATTTGTTTTTACGGTACCCTTTCTGACTCTAGCCTCTCTTAGGACTTGTGTTGTATAAAAGCTTGTGTTGCATGATGAAAATGCAGGTGTATGCTAGGCCTGTTTGCCACAGCATTCATTTTGAAGTTCCAAGTTTGTTTATTTAAACAGACCTCTTGTAATTACCCCAAACATCTCACCAGTTCTCCAAACCAACCACTTGCCCTGTCACCAAGTGTTGGAGGGTGTGTGGGATGTGCGTTTTCCGAACAAGCAACAAACCCTCACAAATGGACATTCTTATTAACTTTTATTTATATAGGGAAGACAAACAGACCAGAGTCTCTTACAGTTATGCCATGTGATGCAAAAATTTAAAAACAGCAGCCAAAGATCTGAAACAGAATAAAAGTGTAAAATACATTGAAATAAAAATAAAAAACATGTAATAACAGAAAGGACAAAAAACATTTGCAGTTAACAATAAAAAGGTAGTGTAACATTAGAAGGCCCCATCTCTCCAAGGGTGAAGTGATGGTGTGAAGAATAATATTTTGTATCTTATGCCAACTTTTATGAATATGAGACATGTGATGTGTTGAGACTTTATTTTGTCTGTGAAACCTAAACAAAACTGGTGCACTCTCCTATCAGCAGGATTAAAACAGAGACAAGTTAATATACTTTATGAATGTCAATGTAAAGAAAAGTATGTTCTTCTGTAAGTTCATACATGTAGTTTAGACATGTAGGGGCGTCAGATGGCTCAGTGGTTAGTGAGTCAAACTTGTAGTCAAAATGTGGCCGATTTTAATTCCCATATCCCAATAGTGTTAAATGTAACGTCCTTGAGAAAGGCACTTTACCCCAAGTTGCTCCAGGGGAATATCCCTGTATTTATCATATTTACACCAGCATGTGTCTTACCCTCTCTTACCTCTCTATTAAGACATAAAAGCTCAATGGAGTAGGGGCTCATTTTCACAGATATGTTTATCTTACTGTCAAGTTGATTAAGAACCAATTGATATTGGAAGCAATGTCCTCTGGGAAATTGTATATGGGAGCAGTTTTAGCTGTCTCACTCATGGACCAATCATTTTGATCTGAGACCCTAACAATTTGCTAGCAAAAGATGGAAATATATATTTTTCAAACTCGTTCTGATACATCTATCACAGGCTCTCTCCTTTCTCGATTTTAACCACACACAAATTCCGCTTTAAACATCAAGCCTTCATATGAAAGCTACTTAGCCTAGGGACAGGGTTACATGACTGCACACGATGTGTTGTTCTTTAGTAGTAAGACTTTTGTTACAGAAAGTATCAAAATTAACTCCACACCCTTCTATTTTATTATTGTAAATTTTTCTCTCCCTTCAAACACTGAGATTACTGACAGCAACTATTTTGAGGTAGGCGTACACACCACTACTGAGTTTAGTAGTTGTCCCACCTTAACGAACATAAGATAACTTTAAGTCACTCTAAATTTCATTAGCGACCTAAATGTCAAATGTATTTGCTGTGTCAAGTCGGTGTAAACAGTTGAATACGTTTGACCTAGTTTAAGAGCAATGAAACACTAATGCTGCTAGATGTCAGGGGTAGCCTAAAACCACTATAAAAATCTAGGATTTCCCCAGAGTCTAACCACATAAGAACAAACAGAAAACAAACATGAACTGCTTCTCCAGAGGACTAGTGTTTCAAGACTGCTTACTATTGTGCCATTGGTACAAAAGACTGTGTGCAGTTTTGTTTGTGTATACATCCAGTTAGTCAGACTATAAAGTTGATGTGATGATGGAGATGGATTGTCGTAAAATTCTTTCAATGTCACAACTTTCTGGCAGATGTATCAAAGTTTTATGAGAAATTGTCCAGTTGATGGATGACTCCATTACAGTTAACTTTCTAACTCTCTCAGCCCTATTGCCACACTTCATCATCAGGTCAATCTATTACTTTATCACATTTTTGTATCCTATTTTTATGTTTTTCTCTGTTCTTACCCCTTCTTCTCTCCTTCTTTTGCTTTATCTTATTGTAGGATATCCATGAGCTCCGATTTCCAGCATTACAGTTTCAGGATGCCGAATATCGGGTTCCAGAATCTTCCCCTCAATATCTACATTGTGGTATTTGGGACAGCCATCTTTGTCTTCATCCTCAGCCTGCTCTTCTGCTGCTACTTAATAAGGTATGATCCACACTGATATTTCCTATAGTCTCCTATGAAACCTGGCATCAGTCAGTTACAATTCAGCCTTCCCTGCTAATCTCTGGGTTTTTATTGTTTGTGATGCCAAATGTAACTTCTAGATACATATATTTTACAAAATGTTGAATTTGAAAGAGCCTCGCTTTGAAGTGTACTTGTGGTAATTTTTTCAAGCTAGACCCATCTGAGCTGATTGAAGTAGGGCAATTTATTTGAATTGATTGATTTGAATAATTTAATTACAAGATATCAGCATTTTCAAATCTTTAATACCAGTGGTCAAAAAATTTACATCTGTAGTTGGAGAACCATTATATTAAGAAAACAAATGTACACTCTATATTCTTAGCTTATGTTGGATGCCATTAGAGCATCATTCACTGAGCCCAGATCATACGCCCCAAGATGGCATGTAAACCCCATGTGACGGTCTACTCTGTTTACAACAACATGATGTCCTAAACAGCACCATATTCCCTCCATATCAGTGCACAATGTTCTGGTCAAATGCCATGCACTGGGGAATAAATGTTATTTGGAATGTTGTTACTTTCTTGAACAGATTTGAAATTATCCCCCCCCCCCAAAAAAAAAACTATAAAACCTACAAAATATTTCCCTGCTTGATTGAAACTGAATGACTAAACGCAGCTCAATCATTCTTCTGAGTGTGAGTGGATGCGTTGCTTTACCAGAACACTTTGTACTCCAAGGGCTATTTCTGTCCTGCAGTACCACACATTGCTCAAACTATTTCCTATATCAAAATGGTGATTTTTTACACATGGTTTTAAGACTGTTATACATTACAACTGGATTCATAAAATGCACAAAAAGTAATTTGTGGAATAAAAACTGATACAGTATTATAGAGAATGAAACTATGCCTGAGTTTTCCTAATGGTTCCTTATTTGGTTTTACTTATTATGACTTATTTATGGTAGAGCGAAAGGGCTACAGCGTTTGAATATTAGAGACACATTCATAAGCTTCTCAAAATTCACACTAACTTAGTTTGAAACCCTCTTTCAATGCAGGGAAAGAAATTCACTTCTGGTTAGCTAAAAACAACAGTGTTTAGGCAAAAATGCCAAGCAACAAAATGTGTAGTCAGTAAACTGTGACCCGCTTGGTACAGAAGTGATGAGACTAGAGTGTGGGCTTTCAAAGTCATAGTGTGCAACAATCTAAGTGTGTATCAGGCAATTAACTAAATAAAACATGTTAGTTAATTATAACATGGCCCAGTCTAAACGTTGGGTCCAAAGCTTCAACTGCATGCATAAAAACATGACTAACTTTGAGGCCCAAGCTTCAACTGCATGTTATAAAAACATGACCTAGTCTAAACTTTGTGTCTGTAAGTTTATGGTTGTTTTAAGGCTTAACAGGATCTTCGTTGAAATTATGGTTTCAGGAGTCAGGTTGTGGTTTACAGTAGAAGGCTTTAATAAAGTAACATCTTGCTCTGGAACAGGGTCATCTCAGCACAAGGCAATCAAGACAGGCTTGGAAGAAGCCCTGAATAACAATTGGAACAGGTTTATATAGCCTTAGCGTTTTTGTTCACATACCTTCTAGAAGAAGACCTTTATCCCCTCAGACCTGTGACTGTCTCGCTTAACTTATGTCTAGCATCTTATCAAATGGCCTTGCTAGTTGTTGGACCCTCTCTGTCCTAAGTCACTTGCTTGGCCCTGAATCTGTCTTCCTGTCAGGCTAATAGGTCTTAGAATTCTCCAACAGGCCTCAAACCTTAGGTATATAACACACTCTATCTAGTAATACCATTCTAAACTGTTTAAACTGTATTTAAATATGATTATATAGAATCTCAGTCTCAAAATATCCCAAGCTTCAACTGCATGTAATAATAATGTGTTAGTTTATTAATAACATGACCTAGTTTAAACTTTGTGGCCCAAGCTTTCACGGAGCTCTAACTAACCAGTAGGGTCTTATGCACTGATAAAGTGCAGCCTTTTTGTTATTTGGTTAGATGTTGAGAGCACATATGGAAAGAAAAGTGCCAAGCCCATCTAACTGTTAACGAAATGGCCTATGTAACTAAAGCAAGGCTTATGCTTTTAATGAAATGGCCTATGTAACTAAAGCAAGGCTTATGCTTTTAATGAAATGGCCAATTAACTGAATTGAGGCTCTTGTAAGATTCACAATTAGCGAAAGTTCAAATAATTAAAAAGTCATTTTGTTTATTTCTTTTTTCAAGGCACCATTCAATGTAATGTTTTCAAAGATGAATCAATGCATGGTATCCAACATAAGACACAAGTCTAAATTATCTTTTGCAATGGCATGAGTGACCATGAGTGGCTGAGTCTTTATGACATTTTGGCTCTGTATTTTATCTGGGTTGTTTTATTATTTTTTGGTGTGTGTATATTCGTCAATGTGTATGTTTCTTTGTTTTTACAAGTTAACCATTTCTTCACAAAGGGCAAAAATATTCAACAGCACAGTTTGGAGAAGACACTACTATTGCTTTCTTGATACTCTGAAATGAAAACAAATCCCAATAAGAAATTAAATACCAGGCTATTATCCCAGCTAGGTTTTCCTCCCTGAAACATTTTATCAAGATATTCATATTTATTTAAAGCTGCTTAGCTGGATAATCCCAGACACCAAATTGAATCCTCCAATAGGCTTCATTCCATGCTCTCCTGTTTAGTCCTTACTTCCTTCTCTATGAAATGATGCTTTTTAAATGGAAGCATATTCCCTACATAGTGCACTTCTATGGTTTAGTGTCTGTAGGGATCTTAGCATAGAGTGGTTAACTAGCACTCAACATGGCTGGATGAATTCAATTAGTGTTGTCTCCATAAAAACAGCACCTCCAATGCATATACAGCACATTTCCAGACCCAGATTTTATTGTTCTGCAATAATAGAGGAAAGTGTTTTACCGCTGACCTGAGTATGGCTGCTATGAATCAGCCGTGGGAATGGCCAATAACTTTGCAACACTGTAGAATGTTTTGCCCAAAGCAACAAGAAGCAGCGTCTCTCTACCCAAATTCACCTCCAGGATGGTAAGTGTGTTTCTGCATTTGTTTCTGTTCTACCAATCCCCATCAAGACAAACCTTAAAATTGGTACAGTGTCATAAAGAAAACAGGTTGGCAGATAATCAAGTCACTTTTACCAAATACATCCTGAAAGATATTTCTCCCAAACAGCAGTAAATGGTGTACTGTAGAAATAACCTGCCATTTCAACCAAGACAGGGCTTTTTTACTCCTCAAGGCTATAGATGCAGTCTCCCATTTATCGCTTATGACCCGTATTGTTTCCAAAGTCACAATAACCACATTTCCAACCCCACACCACCAATCCACAAGGTGGACCATTCCTATACCTACCTTTAAACTGGTTGTAAAAATACAAACATTAACCCAAGGTCCGCCTACTCATACACCCTTTTAGAGTCGAGTGTCTAAAAGTTTGATAAATATGACATGAGGACTGCGTATGCTCCCCAGGTTGGCCCAAGCAAACAAAGCCTGGATAGCTTGACATGCGGCTGCTCATCACAGCTATACTCCACACCCATCAGTCGACCAGTCCTGAAGTCCCACACACACGTTTGAAATGTGCCTGCGACTTGCAAGCACACATTACTCACAGGTGTGCAAACATACACACACAGATTTTGAGGATCTCTTGCACAGTATGAATCTATGTAATGACCACATTGGCAGGCACCATATTGAGACACCATATTTATGGTACCGAAACGTTAACCTTGCCGCCCTCACTTCCACGCTAACAGGATCACTCATTACATTACACCCCCCCCACCTTTGACCCCTTGATATCCGCCCCTTGCACAATAGGAGACTGTGCGCCTTTACCTGCTGCTCTCTTTCAGAAGGTGTCAGTCTCTCTCCTAGAACTGTGCTGCTGTGTGTTACAGATCTCTCAACCTCTCGCTCTGCTCCGAGAGGTTAAGGTTACTTGTCACTGAGGTAAATTTTCAACACATGTCTCTCTTTTTTTTTCTCCCTGTCTCTGTAACTTTATTTGTCTCTACAACTGTCTAGATTATGTTCTGTTTTCAACTGAACATTTTCTTTGTGTATTTGCTGATTTGTGCTGGAGAGCATGGTCGGTGTACAGCATCACAAACAAATTACAAGTGTCTGTCACTGTGATTGTACCCTTTTTTTTTCTCAAGTCTGTGATTTGGAAAATATGCATATTAATAGGCTTTAAAACGGTGATGCTGCTCAGTGGTTCCAGAGGTTTCCATAGGTTTGGTGCTTGAGTCAGTGGTCTTGTGGCTGGCTTTCTTCAAACTGTGGTTAAGTCTATTTATTTTCTTTCCCTTCACCATCCTTAGATGACTGTAGAAGTGAAAGCAAAGGTCAAAGGTGGCAAATGAAGGAAGTTTGCCAGTTTTTCATGTACAGTAGAATGGAAAAATAAAGTTCTTCTCCCCTCAAACAAATGGCCTAGTCATCAGTATCCAAGGCTATTGTGATAGTCAGAACAGGAGCTATGTTTAGTTGGGCAGCTTCACGTGAAGAGCACCCTGCTGTTTTCAATCAAAGGGAGGTGATAAACCGGTTCTGCGGAGCCAGCAGAAATGGAAAATGTGGAGCTGGAGACTTAACACGTTGCAGGGATGATTTGTTTTCACTAGGATCTATGCTAGGATATTATTATGTCAAAATGTAATTTGGGGTAAAAATACATTATTGTAAGATAAATGTTTTATAATTCTATGCATTATTGTGGGGAAAAATAGTATTTTGTGGGGAAAAATAGTTTTTGCTCAACGTTTAGTGGCTCTGAATCTAAATTTTTTTGCAGCAGTACATCTTCACTGGAGTGAGTAGTTTAGAATTGTAGACTATGTTACTTACACAGTACATTTTGCATGAAGGTTTGACAGAGAAAGCAACTCTTGCTGATTACGTTTGGCAGATTGTCATCCGAGATGAGGTTCAACTGACTTTTACATTTTACCTTTGATAAAGGGGTGAGAAGTAAATCAAATTTTAAATCAGTGGAGGTGACTAGCACAGTCAAAAGAAGCCAAACTGGGTCTCACCAGTGTTCAATGTCACCGGTCCCAGCTGCTAGATGGGTTTGAAATCACATTGTAAAAGAAAATGGGGTCCTGGGCAGAACAGGTGACCTTCCCAGCCTCAGGCCATTCGATTTAATAGATCATGAATGAATGTAGATCGTTTCAAGTGGAACCACTTAGAATGTCAAGTGTTTCCTGTGTGTATGCAAATCACTCTATAGAAAAATGCCTGGGTTAATTTTAGTTTTTATTCAGACTGTACTGCTAATGCAGCCAATATGGATGACTACTGCCACAAGAATATAATATTAATCATAACAGTAAATTTGAAACACTTCCTCTTAATATAGATTGGAGTTTGAAAGGATCTTAAAAGGTAGAAAAGTACACTTTTGCAAGCACATATTCAGGAGGGAAAGAGCGAAAAAGCACAATAAAATAAGTCAGTCCAAAAATTTTGACAGTAACTAAGGCCGTATGGCTGGCCAAATAACAGCATCCACAATTCTGTAACCATCACAGCCCTTCATCTGACTCATTCATTTGGAGTGATTTATGAATTCAAAGGGAACTGATACACAGTGAGCATCAAGATTGAATCCATGTTGTCATAGACCAGAAATGGTATAGGACACGCTTAGTTTCCCAAAGTCTTCAATCCACTGAGATCACTTTTTATTCAACACAGACAATGCTAGTGAAGTGTAGACTACCAGTTCAAAACTACAGCACTCATACTGCTGTCAGTATCTTTTTCTAGAGCATTCAACCTGTTTAATTTAACTTGCTTCTATAATTGTCCTGTTGATTTTGAATGGAAAAATCTGAAATTTTTCTGTTTCTTGAATAACTGCTTATCTATGCAGTTGCTCACTTCTTTTTTCAGGGACTTTATCTCAATATATCTGAATGTCACTGTATCTGAATGTACTGTGAGTGCAATTTGTGAGTCATGGCATCTCATTTACTAATTGAAGTGACGTTGTGTTTCTCTACATTGTCCCCGCAGGTTACGGCACCAGGCGCACAAAGAGCTGTACGCATACAAACAGGTAAGAGACCCAACATCCTTGCTCACTCACACACACACACACATGCACACAAACACACAATGATCTACAATAGACATTGGTCATTTGATGTGACCATATTCTATAGATCCTCTGTTTCTGAACATATAGATCATATAGTTCAATACATGCCAACAATACTGCACAACACAGCAGTAAAAAGGCAGTCATGGCAGTTTATTTAGGACCATTTGCGGGGAAAGTTTCCTATGGTGCCAATAGGTTATTATCTGGGTTAATGTAATACAGCCCCAGTCTGCCTGTGCCAGAACCAGTTAATGGGCATTTCATTCCAAATAGTGTCCACATGCAAAAAAATGTCTACCTGTACGCCTTGGCCACATCCATGACGAGTTCAACCCCTTGCTCTCTGCTAGGTAGCAATATAGCATGTAGTTTTTGCTTTTTAAAACTGACATTATTCATACCAGTGATTTCCTACCCAGATCATGATACGATTTCAATTTTAACGGATTGTTTGGGATACTCTGACAAACATACATTTACTTTCTCTTACTTTTTTATATTTTATTTGTTTCTTCAACAACACAACCAAACTGGAATTCCGTTAGTTGCACTTCAAGAGGTCAATGGCGGTTGAGGTTTGATAACAGCGCAAAGCAGCTCCCTGAGTGTTGAGGTCAAGGAGATTATGTGCCCAGGGTAGCTAGCGCTGTTGTTAGGTTAGGAGCAAACACTTGTCCCAAAGCAAATGAATGGCACAGGCGGAGCAAATCGTTTTTGACCCTGGTCATAAACACGGCCCTTTATTGTGTGATTGGATTGGTTCAAGCGTAATTCCTGTCCCTGAAATAAATCCTACTTTACACACATATTGTATATAACAATTCTACTGACGCTTCTATTATCACTCAAACAACTAGTATTGGATTCAGTCATGTAAACTGTTTTTGCAATTAAGAAGTTTTAAGTTATTTTTCTGTCTAATCATATGCCCTTTTTATCTCCCCTCAGGTTATACAGAAGGAGAAAGTAAAAGAATTAAACTTGCATGAGGTAAGGAAACAGATTTAGCTCATTCACATGCTTTTAGTTAATGTCACTACTGTACTAGTGTGGCATGGTGTTAAAACTACTTACATCAAGGATATTTTGTAATAGAACACCTGGGTTTAGTACAATGTGCTGTATTTCTCTAGTTTAACCTGCCATGTTGAACGTTAACACAACTACACAGTAACAGGATGTGGGCACCACCAGCCCATGAATACCAATTTGTTACCGGCTCCCTTCAGGACCATTCTTTTAATACTTTTTTTTCATGAAATGTAATAGTAGTTTATGATTTTATTTTTATGAAATTTATGAACATTGAAGAAATATTTAAACGCTGAATGTTTTTATTTATTTGTAATCATTTATTTTTTTAATACGGTTTTCATGTTGTAACCTACCAAATGTTCAATTAGGAAATATTGTCATTGTTGATTGTGTATTCATGGACTAGTTTGTTGTTGTTTACTCCTTATGCTAATCAGTCATTTGACGTGCTACTCAGATTTCATATCTAAAATTAACTGACAGTTAACCCGCCTTAATATCCTGTGTAAAATGTTGTTTATGTATAGCAGAGCGAGGCAAACCATGTTATGAGTCAGTAAAGCAGTCTGTGGTATGTCTTTGTTTAGGTCTGTATACTAATCAAGCAGGTGCCGGTGTCCTTTGTCGTGTTTTGCATGTGTGTAACTTTCGCCATCTTGATCTGTTCCATCTAATGCTGAGTCAAACAGGACTATGTGTTCGAAATAACGTCAGCCCGGCTTTAGAGCAAGCTATCAACATTAGCCCCATTCCACAGATCCGTATTAGCAGCCTGAACCCTGTCCCCTGTTAAATCCGGCTCCCACTGACCCTGTTAGCCCTGCTCTAACCCCCGTCACGCATTGTAGCACCTCCACACTAATGAAAAGTTTAACGCTGACACCTGCACTATGCCGCAAACCTAACAGCTTACCGCCATGGCTGGAATACAGAGCAGAGCTCTAGTAGCGTGGATGACGTTAGTAAGTCATTAAAAGTGGGATTGCACTACAGTATTTGCCACAACAGTGTGATTGTTGTGCATAACATGTTTGCATTGTTGTTGGAACAGCCAGGTTTGTTTAGAGTTGCTGAAAATAGTAACACGACAAAATCTTAGGAGGGCAAGAATCTTTATGGAAAAAGTGTACAGATATGCATCTTTGTACATCTAACCTCTCTTTGACCAAAAGGATGTCTATATCAGCTGTGAATAATTCATGACTTGCATCCAGCTTTATCCCTTAGAAATAGGCACAAGGTTTTACACAGTCCATGTACACAACCTTAAGCAAAGAATTGGCCCTGTCGGCCTGCACGCAAGACAGCACACTCGCTCATAGGACTTTTAGTTATTGAAAAGTGTTCTCCAGGCGGATCTGACTTGGAGTCAGAAGTCATTTGATTGGTTGATTCAAAATTGAGGGCGGACCTCACATTAAGTTTAATTTTGATTTATAATTACAATTTATATATATTATATAGCTCATCTGCACATTTCCAATGTCGTGTGAGGTCCGCCCTCAGTTTTGAATCAACCAATCGAATTACTTCTGCCTCCAAGGCAAATCTGCCTGGAGAACACTTTTCAATAACTAAAAGTCCTATGAGTGCACACTCCAGGAACACAGCAGCCAGGCCTTCTATGTCACTGTTTTGCATGACAGCCACCATTGCAACATGAACACAGTGTTGTAGTGGGACAGCGTTGTTTTGAAGAACCGTGGAACGTATGTCTTTATACAGTTGTTCTCAAAAGTTTGCATACCCCTGAAGAATTGGTAATATATGTACATTTTTTAAAGAAAACATGATTGAGCGGGCAAAATACTTTTTTTTTTTTCTCATGGAATTCATATTCAACTGTAGGTCATAACAGAATGGCACAATCATAAATAAAAACATGGCAACAAAGAAAATTATTAAATGACCCCTGTTCAAAAGTCTGCATACCCTCAGTTCTTGTGTATTGGGGGTGTATTGACCCCTTTAGCATCAATGACAGTGTGCAGTCGTTTTGTGATACCGTAGTTTGTCTATTAGGTCCTAAATTATTGCAAGTGGTGAAGCTGCCCGTTCGTCTCGGCAAAATGCCTCCAGGTCATGCAGTATTTGGTCATCTTGCATAAACCGCACGTTTGAGATCTCCCCATAGTGGCTCGATGATATTAAGGTCAGGAGACTGTGATGGCCACTCCAGAACCTTCAACCTTTTCTACTGTAACCACTGGAGGGTCAACTTGGCCTTGAGCTTAATGTCATTGTGGTGCTGGAATGTCCTAGAGTGTCCCATGTGCAGCTTTAGTGCAGAAGAGTGCACCTTGTCAGCCAGTATTGTCCGATAACATGCTGCATTAATCTTGCCATCGATTTTCATGGTCAACCTGACCTTGGCTTTTTATTAAGAGATTCCAGAATCTTCCACTTCTTAATAACTGTATGAACAATACTGACTGGCATTTGCAAGGCTTTGGATATCTTTTAATTTCCTTTTTTAACTTTATGCAGTTTCACTATCTTATTACGCAGGTCTTTTGACAGTTCTTTTCTTCTCCCCATGGCTCAGCATCTAGCCTCCTCAGTGCATCCATGTGAGAACTCACAAATTCATAAACTATTTATACCCAGACAGTAATTGTTATTTAAAATGTTTGAAATTGACTTTTAATTGCCAATTTAACCTGTGCGTGTCACCTTGTGTTTCTGTAACGAGACCAAATATTCAAATCACCATTTGGGTGATTTCTGTTATCAGTATGGTTTACAAAGGTGTCAAACAACTATGTGATAATTAATGGGTTCATAGGATCACACTACTTACATAACAGTCAGATTTTTGCATGAACAATCATATTGTCAAAATCAATGCTGAAATTTCACAATTTCTGCCAGGGTGTGCAAACTTATAAACACTACTGTATGCACAAAATACAGCCTCTACTTTTGTGCTTTCACTGGTTTGCTTGTTTGTGTCAGTTAAACACATGGCGTCGCCTGTCAGGGTGAGTAACGATGCACAACCAGCTCGTAGAGAGACAGACAGGCACCGTCTGCTCTATCACTCAACACAAGCTGTTCTACACAAGGTGACGCAGCAGAATGTTGAAGCAGAACGGTGTGTGAAATCCTTACCAAGAGGGTTACACCCTTCAACTGTTTTCCGATAGGGTTGCTGTGATACGCTTTCTGAAGAACATTCAAAAAACATTCAAAAAACATTACTGAACAATAGCTACGTTTTGACAATATCCGCTAATCGCTAGTTAGCCTTGAACCCCTCTGACCTGAACCCCTTCAACCATTTCCTTGGATGGGAGTTTCTGCAAGCGATTAAAATGCTTTTTAGAAATATATTTTCTTTTACAGAGTTATCATTGTGTCAATGTTTTGCAATAGTTTTGTGTCCTAAAAATGTTAGCCAGCTTCTCCCCTCCCAAATGTCATATTTCCCCTAACCCTGCCATGTCAGTAGCTTCACAACTCATTGGATGATGCATTGTCCTACACAGCAGCTTTGAATCCACTCATTGGCTCATTGGGGATAACACTCACCAACTGTCTCCACGACTGAACTCACAGGTGCCCAATCTGCACACAAGGAGTTGCTAGAGAGTGATGAAGCAATGTATGTTAATCAGACTTATTTATTCATCCCTTATCTCGGGCAGTGCTGTGCAAATCTTTCACTGCCTCGTTTTACAGCTGGGGGGAAAGTTGGAGAAGCCATGGTTTTGTTCAAACTCATTACCACCGCAACATAGCTGTGCTGCAAGGCAGCAACTTTGCCCCACTACCCCACACGGAGCCCTAATTTTTCACATTTAGAACTTTTATATAAGTTACCCATAACGGTGAAAACGTCCCACATTCCAGATGAAGTCTAAGTAATAGCTTAATTTTACCTAGTTTTCTTGCTGCAGTGATGTCTACACTTCAGGGTATAATGTCCACTCATCTCAATTTAGATGCAGCCCATCACAGCTAGATGAAGTGGAAAACCCACACTAGATTCTGCCTGCATCAGAGGTGACCTCATGTGCTCTTTGAATGGCTGAGGCCTGACCTGTAGTTGGTCTGTTTGGACCAGTGTTTCTGTTGTATTCGTTTTACAGTGGCGCTGCGCCACAGCAGAAATACTGTCGCTGCACCAAGAAAATTGCTTTTCACCTAGAAAATCTGTCAGGATATGACAATGTTCTTAAGATTATTGAGTTGTGGGGGTCCGTGTGGCATAGTGGGCTAAGTTGCTGCATTGCAGGACAGTCTATGTCATGAGAGTCAGTAGTTCGAGTCTGACTATGGGTTCTCTGACTTTCCCAGAACCTCCTGCATGAGGTAGCGCAAATTGGCATAGTGCTGCCCGGGATTTGGGTTAGATAAATCAGATGATGCATCCTGCCACGTCGCTCTCCAGCGACTCCTTGTGTTCCGATCGAGGACCTGTAAATTCAATCGCGGAAGTATAGTTGGTGAACGTAATCATCCCGTGCATGATCTGACTAAAGGCATCCGTGTTGGATTCGCAGTTCGAAAACAATCGGTCGCTGGGCGACATGTGGTTGGATGAACATGCCTCTCGCCATCCCACAGATCTGTAAAAGGCAGGGTTAGAGGGAATTGGGAAGGGAGGAAAAATGCACAAAAAAGAACATTATCGAGCTTGTTGTGCTACTGTCTGCATGCACAAGAAACACAGAGCACACTGTCCTCATGCAAATCAATCCGGTCATGGCTAGAATGATGCTTCTCATGTCAAAGTGACTTCATACTTTAGAGTCAGACTAGGTTTTTCACCTGGTAGCTAAGCTGCTAGCTAGCTAACTACTGCTGTGGCTGGTAAGCTTTCTTGTGTAGTCGATGCCAATTTAGACAGCAAAAACTTAAAAAGTGTGCTAAGTAATTTGTGTTTATTACATTATTATTACAATTTTTACTCCATATGTGCTGTTGTCTTAATGCGCAGCTGTCTGCGAGTAGGCTGAATTATCCTGAAGCTAACAGAGGTGATTCAATTCTTAAGTCAAACAAGGAAATGGTGTTAAAAAACCTTAGTATATAAACATATATTTACTGTACATGTAATTTTCATTAGGCTACTATTACTGAGTTGCATAACTATCCTGCACACAAATATAACCAAATGAACAAAGCGCTTTGTTGAAATTAAGCGATGGTTTGAAATGAAGCGTTCCCTGCTAACCAGGGTTTTTAATCATTGTCTATTTTCCCACTTTTATTTCTCCCTAGCCTACTGGGACCTCTGGATTTACAAATTAAGCACTGGTTAAAGACACCGACTGGCTGGTCGAACTGTTTTAAAATGCTTTCATACCTTTAAAATTGAATCTAATGCAATTACTAATTATTTTAGAATTTACTTGTTTTTTTACCGTGCTGAATATTAATTTCAGATATACAGTATGTCATATAATTCCTATTTTTTCCTGTCTTGTCATGTACATACTATTTTCAAATATTCACACTTTTTGTAAGTGTGGGTTTAGGTAATGTATGTTATATATTTCCTATATCTTATTTTTCACACATAGCTATAGTATGCAACTCCTAACTTTGTATCCAATAGTGAATGTGGCCCTCAAGCAAAAACATGTTTACACCCTTGTTGTAGGTAGCTATTGTTTTTATTGCAATGCTTATTTCAAATAGGAAATCAGTGTAACATAATTATATAACTTGTATTTTCCCAATTAAAAAGTCTACTTACTGGACCTATGATGCTGCTGCACTCGGTACATTACAGATGTTGTCAACATAGCTAATGTCAGGGTGACTGAAGCACTTTCCTATTTTATATTTTTCATTGAAACAATGACATACACCCCTAGTAAGACAGTCCTTGAGGATTTTCTATAATATTGGGATCCTATAGAACTCATATTAGATTTAAACAGTTTTAGGAAGCTATTGTAAAGTACTTTTATTATGGGAACCAATCCAGTAATCTTTTTTGGTGCATTTCTCTTACAAGTTTTTTAAACGGTTATTATGGTTCCAAATGATGACTAGAAAATAAAAAATGACTGTGTACGGCAAATGTGGAGGTAAATCTACATCAAATTTACAGGAAAACAGACAATGACTGTCTACGGCAAATGTGGAGGTAAATCTACATCAAATCTACAGGAAAACCGAGAATTACTTCTTTCAAAACTAGATTAACCCCCTCCCTGCCACATGATGATTCACACACGTCTCACAAGTTATTCAGATTTGAAAGCTGCGTATGAAGCCCAGGGGTTTTAACAGGGTTCAATGCATTTTAAGTGGCTGCAATAGAACTATTAAACGTCAGTTCCAAGAGAACATGATTTTTTGTGGTTACTAGGATGAGCATTTCAAGTCAGGATGAGCATTTCAAGTCAGTCATTGATACTTAACAATTGAGAAATGCTTGTTGTTCAGTCAGATTGAGCATTAAGCACAAACATAAAATCAAATGTAATATTAAAAATAGATCTCATGAATACCCCCGAACTGTCCCTTTAACTTTGTTTTTCTTATTTCTTTCCTCCAAAATGCTATTGTAACCCTAGCTGCACCCAAAGATAGTACCAGAATTGAACAAGGAATTGCCATACATGCGTGTGCTCACGTAGACAAACACACACATGCTGTGAGACCTTGGTGTGTGATCTTGTGTTTCAGCCAGTATGAAACATGCACTGTTGAACTGTTCATTCACTGGAAGAATCTAGCTCTTACTCACACAATGACACACAGAAATGCACAGGAGGTAGTTCTGAGACGTGCAACTTGGCCTGTATCACACATTCACTCCAACAAACTGTACATTACCAAGTACAGGGGAAATCTCCAGTCCCTTGTTTGTAATTCCCTAAAATGAGAATAATCCATTACGTTAATCTAACGAAAAATGTCAGAAAAACGTCTGAAAATTTGGTAGATCTGCCGAGCCTGGAGTCTGAGTTCATGAAGGTTGAATCTAGGGTCAGTTGTTCCTTTTAGATAATGTATTTCTCTATTCTAAAACTAAAAAACATTACAAACATTAAGGTTGAATCTAGGGTCAGTTGTTCCTTTTAGATAATGTATTTCTCTATTCTAAAACTAAAAACATTACAAACATTAAGGTTGAATCTAGGGTCAGTTGTTCCTTTTAGATAATGTATTTCTCTATTCTAAAAATAAAAACATTACAGACATGAAGCAGAAAGTGAAAACAGCAAAATAAAATTACTGCAAGGAGTTTTAAGACCTGCACTAAAACAGCATCTATTTTAGGGGCGTGGCTGGGTTTTATAAAGCATATGGAAAAATATGGAAATGAGTTACATACAGTGTTGTATTTTTTATTTGTATGTCCCCCAAACTTTGTCACACTGGTTCTCAAGCCCTGGGGACATGCCAATATGGATTCTTCAAGGTTTACATGTATTTCACAATAAAAAACACAAAATATAAATTTTGGCTTTATATGCATAGAATTCAATGTCTCAGAATGTTGGATTTTATCTATTCATTTTGTAGCCAAGAGTCTTCTGAATCCAAAACTATAAGGCACTTCACTCTAGAACAAAGACACACTTCAACCGTGAATGGCTTTAAAGGCCTCTGTGCTTTTCTATCTCTTTGTCAATGTGAATTGAGTAGAATTAAACATGATCACAAAAAATACAACAGCAGTTTCTACACAGCTCTCCTACAGACATAATGCCATCTCAATAAGACCAAGAGGCCATTGCTAACAACAACATTGATCTAGTGAATGAGGAACTTGCCAGGCTCTGTGTTCACTGTGACACAGCAAAGTAGATGGTGACTCGTCGCTTCATTTTTTTCACCCCCCCCCCCGTTCCCACTAACCCTGTCTTTTCAGTAGCCGTACACTGTTACCATTTGCACAGTCATACTAGTGTTAACTAATTCATTGTATTTGCCTGCCACCTTGTATAATAATTCAATCTACCTCTGAATCTCTGATTTCTTTGCACTAAATGTACATGTACTTACATCTACCTCGTTCAATTCTGACTGTATTTTTTATCTTTATTCTTACCCTACCCTTTGTGTAATTCTTGTGTATTTGTATTCGTGTAACACTGTCTGTACTTGCACCTTTTTGCTTTATCTTGGCCAGGTCACCATTTTAGATGAGAAATTGTTCTCAACAATTGTCCTGCATTGCATCGACTTAGCCCACCACACCACAAGGACCCCCCTGGTATCTCGACTCTTAACTAGACTTAATGTCTCCTAATTAGACTCTAAGCTAGTCTTAAAGTCTCTTAACTAGGCCCTAGAGGGAAATCTTTGATTAATAATCCTGCAGTGTCTATCTTCGTACCTTCACTTCAATCAAGTCTGTATTGATACGTGTAAGAGGCAGAGTAGTAAGTCTTTTGTCCTGTGAAGTGGAGCAGTTTAAAAGCTGCCAATTACTAATTTGTATATAAGGAGCCATCTCATCAGCCAAAGCTAATATGGATCTAAAGAACAAATGTGCTACATATACGCAATACAGATATGCTTAGAAACAACCTGGAAGCAATAACTACCTTGCTCAAGAACCAAATGATATGTCTAGCTTTTGGATTTGATTAAGCGAACATTCGGGTACTATCCCAGATGCTCAAACCAATAGGCTACTTGAAGCCACTTTTTGAGACGAGATGTATTGTACTGGTATATGTAAAAGTAAAGTCAACCTTTGTCCTTGGATATTTACTATGCTTGCAGTTAATGATTCAGTGGCCATGGCTTATTTTCATTGTTGTACAACATTAATGTCTTTGTCTGGTCAGAGCTTGGGCATTCTTCATGAACATTGTGGAGTGGCGATGACTGTACAGAACATACACGCTTAAACACAATGAAGGTGTTAGGTCAGTGAATGGCCAGAGCTTGCACAGACACACACACAGACACACAGACGCTTAGCAGCGCTGACATGTAAATGAGCTCTATCTAGTTTGCCAGACTTCATCCTGTCGGAGTCAGCAACATTGTCTTGTCAATTCATTCTCCATTGTGTCCACACACAAGACACTTCATGTCCTATTGTGACAGTCAGGGTAATACTTCATCACTGTCTGCCTCTTAACAGATGACCCCAGTCTCTTGCTTCTAGTCATTGTCAACAGACAGTAGACTGCATGTCAGCATGCCTAATCTGCATAACAAGTAATGGGCATCCAAAAGGGCACCACTTTTTTGTACACTTATTAACATACCGTTTAAATATACAGACGAATTAAAGGAAAATCCAAACTATAGTAAGGTGTTTGGCCACTACCAGCCACTAGAACAGTGTCAACGTGCCTTGCATGGATTTCATCAGTCTCTGGAACTCTACGGGATGAATGGAAAGCCATTCTTCCAAAAGAAATTCCTTCATTTGGCGATGTCTAACAAGTCTCCCATAGGTGTTTGGTTTGAGATTGGGTGCCATAGTGTATAGCATAATGTTTTCATGCTCATCAAACCATTGTCATCCTAGAAGAGACGACACCCATCTGGATAGAACTGTTCACCATGGGATAAAGGTGATCACTCAGAAGAACTTCGTAATGATCTGCAGTGAGTTATCCCTTTATGTGGACAACTGGACCCAAACACTGCTAGGAAAATGCCACCCAACATTTATTGTTCCTTCACAATTTTATACAAGATCTTCCTGGAAGTTTTCACTTGTTTGTATGTTCTGCGCTGGAATTTGGTGCAGCAGACTAAGCTCCCAGTCCCAACGCATACGCCCTCTGGCCCCTGCTTGGCCGACTGTCTGCGCCCTGCCATATATAATGGATGTGTTTTTCCATCATTTAGCAGAGACGCTAATTCGGAGCACAGGAGCGATTGGTGTTTACTGTCTTGAAAAAAGGGAACAATGAAGACACAACAGTTTAGTAGGTCACAGGTCCCCTTGTACAGCATAGCTTAGACGACAAGAATCTGCATATGTTACAAATAAATAGTAAACCATATAAATGTGCAGAAGGACATCATGTTTCAGTTTGTATCATGTAGAATTCAGGTCAACTTCTGTTCAGTGACAGATGCCTTAGTGTCACAGCTGGATGTTGATGTTGTGGTGTTGGTGAGATTGGAAACCAGAAAGCAGGAGGAGCGTTCAAGTTGTTTAATGAACAGATGTTTGCTAGCCACAAGAACAGGGAGCGCGGAATAACAATGGTGCACAGGAACGGCACAACGTATATATATATCACCTACTGTGCTCTAACACGGCACAGACGCGAATAGTAATATACAGAGCATACGCATGTTTTAACCATACACATCCATCATGTATGACACATAACGAGGTGAAGACTCAATCAATCAATAATGAACTTACATTGTCCGTCAGACTTCTCGATACACAAGGCTACAAACGTCATCCTCTCACGACAGGGAACAAGTCCACAATAATGCGCTGACGATTCCGGGTCACCGGGATTAAATAGGCATCTTGATTACTCATTACGCACCGGTGTGGGCATTTACCTAAAGCACCATTCATGTGCAGTGAGCAACCAAGTGCCGACCACTCTCCCAGCGCCCAGAGGCCGGCGCATTAAACAACACATACACAAACACAGTAAATAATAATACTAAATACATATAACACAAATAGTTCATCTCCATCAGGTTAGCTGCCATGACAGCCCTGTCCAGTCCTGGCCATCGTGACACATAGTTTTGCTTAGAACTGTAAAACAGGGATTGTTATGATTAGGAATTGCCAGAATGGACAACTTTCACACTTTTTCATGTGTTTAATAAAGTTGCAATTTGATGTTGCAAACCATGTCTGTTGCAGCGTGTCACGATATGGACAGACTTTTATGTTTCGTGCCATGTTGGTTATGTATTGTCTTGTGTATGTGTTTTGTTGGGCGCCGGCCTCTGGGCGCTGGAGGATCGGTAGGCACTTGGTTACTCATTGCGCATGAATGGTGCACTAGTTAACTATCCACACCGGTGCGTAATGAGTAATCAAGATGCCTATTTGACCCCAGCGTTCCGGAGGTTCGGCGCGCATTATTGTGAGTGACTACTCCTGTCATAGAGGAGAGGAGGAGGAGAAGAGAGACGTTATACATCGTCTGTAGGAACTGTTGTATGTATCGCAAGCATGTCTATATTTGATTGAGTCTTCACCTCGTTATGTGTCGTACAATATGCACATGTGTCATTGTCAGAACCAGGCGTACGCTAGGTATATATTAGTCGCGTCAGTGCCGCGTTAGAGCACTTGTAAATATCTATCTAGACGTTGTGCAGTTCCAATGTACGTGTTATTCAGCAGTTCTCATGCAGTCTGTCCTCTTCGCTCCTGTTCATTAAATATCACGAACGCTCCTCCCTGCTCTGGTCTCCTTTTCTCTCCTCACTACAACACCAACTGTGACACAGCGGGACGTGCTAATTTTCCTACAGTAGTCATGCTTTTATCAGTGCGGAAATCAAATTGATTCTCAAACCAAATAATATAACAATATATTTTCCAAATAATAAAATGCTTTTTCTAAACGATACTTTTACTTTCAAGGACCATATCCCGGTATGTAACCCCAACACTAGTGATTGCTAATTTAATTGTGGGCTCTGGGCTGCTTGCGTTTCTCTATAAAGCATAAAGTTGATTGAGCACATGTGAAGGCCTTTGAAGCTGTACTTCAAATCCAACATAAATATTTTGGGGCCCATGTTATCAGTTGTGATCTAAACGGCAAACCAACTTCACCCTATCAGCACTACTGTAGAACACTCCTTCTGTGGACATGCCCAGACATGTTTTGGTGTGAGAGACTGAGATCCTTGAAGCCTTGCCACGGTGTTAAATAGACACCTCCCACTGTCTGAAAGCTATATTCCAGGTGTGTTTCTGTGTCACAAGACTTTGTAGATGGGGCAAATGTTGTTGTTGTCAAATGTTTTCTCTTAATATAACACACAATTCGTGAACAAAAACAAAGCCTGTTTGAGCAACTTCACAGGTGGGCTCAAGACTATTCAGTATGTTGTAGGTCAGTTTTCAGTCAATGTTCAAGTTAGTAAGAAGAATTCAGCATTTGAAAGTACAGTATCAAGCCTTTTTTAGTGGCTTGGTCGAGAACAACAATCTCTATACGTAGTTTACGTAGTAGGTTTAACACTCAAAGACGCAGCTATAGAACAATGATACAAAGACAAGACGAAGGTACACACTGGCAATTAAGCACACGGAACAGAACCAGGCTTTTAGTGGGTGTGATGAGGAAATGGAGTTCAGGTGCATTAGAGGAGATTAGGGTGCGTTTGGTCAGTGTATCCTTGTTTGCCGAGGTGGTGCATTCAGGCCAGTGAACAGTAGAGCAGGTGAGGAGCAGGTGACGTTGTGACACTGTCTATTTTTCTCTTCCTCTGTCACACTCTCACTGTCTTGTTTCGCAGTATCTCACTCTATCTCTCACCAACCTTGTCTATCCGTCCGTTTCTCTCCCACACACTCCCTGTCTCTTTTTCTCACTTTGTCTCCCTCTCTCTCTCTCACGGTGCCATTCAACGACCACAGATTCAGATATCCTGCCTTGTTAACCCACTCCCCTCTCTTTCCCTGTCCCCCAGATATGTGCGGTGTGCTTGGAGGAGTTCAAACAGAAAGATGAACTGGGGATTTGCCCGTGCAAACACGCCTTTCACAGGAAGTGAGTACACCAGATCCCCCTGTCAAATGCCCACACACTGTACACAATGCACTGGGATGGGGGCCAGGTCCATCCAAGCCTAGGCTGATTCCAGACGTGCTGATCCTGAGTGTCACAATAGCAGTAGCAGAGTGTAGTTGATTGCCGTTACACAACCCGATCTCATACCTAAACATTGTAAACTGAGCCCGAGCACGGAGATGGGCCCATTCAAACTGTGATTCATGACTCATTTATCCTATTGTCTGTCTCTCACACACAATCTCTATATGCAGCCCGGTACTATAAACATAACTTAATCTGTTGGTGCTGGGAATGTGGGTACATTCCCGGAACAAAAACTCCTGAAAGAGGCTTACTGTCATTGGAAAAGGCTTTGGATATGATGGAAATAAGCCTAAACAAAAATGATTTGTAGATACACAATTGATTAAAATTATGTTACATAAAAATATTAGGGCTATATGAAACATCAAACATGTACTCTTTCAGGTACACTTGTCCAATTTCAGTAGACCTGTTGACCGGAGTTTTAGTAGTATGTTAATTGATAACTATTGTTAAACGTGTAAACGGTATTTGAATATCCAAACACTCGACATGGAACCCCTGTTCCACTCACACAGTGAAATTGCATGCTCACTCAGTCAACCGTACTCGCCTGTCGATTAGAAACAAGTTGACTAATTGGCAAATCCCACATCACATAATCACAACCACAAGGGATTTCTAGCTCTCTCAACCCAGTCTTAACACTTCCTGTCTGTTGCCAGTCACACAATATTGATATTTTGTTGAGAAAGAGAAAGTAGAACCTAGTCTTGTCTAATGACCCAGTTCTCTAAAGCAAAATTCTGGTCCGTTGACTTAGAGAGACCATCTAGAATTTAGAGAGAGAGGGGGTGGGTGAAAGAAAAATGGTAGAGTGCTTGATGGATTGGAAATCACTGGTGGTCATTAAAACTGGGCCATTTACATCTATGTTGCCTTGCCATGGCCTACATTTTACCACAGCTCCACATACCAGCATCAGGTGCTCCACACCCAATCACACAGCAGCAACACAACATGGGTAATATCCTAGAAAAGGTTTTGTTTTTTGGCCATTTCAATGTTTTTCCACCCCCCTTTTAATTTTACACCTCCATATAAACACCCTAGGCCAGTGGTCCATAACTTTGTTTGGTTACTGTACCAGTAGTGGTCCAAGCACCTGTGGTTGGGAAACAACGCCCAAGGCAGTAGTGGTGTGTTTCATCTAGTTTTTTTACCCGTCCGCAACTGCATGTACAACCGAACGAGTATGGACAAAGTAAAATATTAAAGCCTGCACTGGAAAAGGAATATACATAATACTGCTGTGTCAATATTAGGGCTGGGCACCAAACATCGATACTTTTATGGCACTTACCGAAATACGTCGATACTATCGAGTATCGAAAAAGTATTTATTTTTCGGTGCCAATTTTCGGTTCCAAAGCGCCTGTGATCCAATAATCATTTAGCATACTTGCGTAAAATGACAAAGTCACCGGCGATTGGCTGTCTAACGCAACTTAAAACACTTCATGTGAAAGAGACATTACCACCACGCAAAGGATTTCTGAA
>JACXGM010001348.1:0-30061 GCA_016801145.1 Umbra pygmaea
GTGGAACTCCCACTTTCCCCATGACCCTCCCACGAACGCATATTAAAAGCGCAACTTGTCTGTGGTCGCTAATGTGGCAGGCAATCTGCGATTTTACCCAAGTGCGCCTGGTTTGTAAATAGCACGCATTGGTTACGTCCGTCTTTGCGACCAATTAGCGCCTGGAAACAGTCGCAAACAGCTTGATAAATCTAGCCCACAATTTTCTTTAATTATGTACACACTCAATTTACAGTCGTATGCAAACGTTTAGGTACCCCTGACAATTTCCATGATTTTCATTTATAAAACATTTGGTGTTTAGATCAGCAATTTCATTTTAATTTATCAAATATCTGAAGGACACAGTAATATTTCCGTAGTGAAATGAGGTTTATTGGATGCACAGAAAATGTGTAATATGCATCAAAATGAAATTAAACAGGTGCATAAATTTGGGCAACCCAACAGAAATATCACATCAATTTTTAGTTGAGCATCCTTAGCAGAAATAACAGCCTTAGACGCTTCTTATAGCCTGTAATGTGTGTCTGGATTCTGGATGAAGGTATTTTAGAGCATTCCTTTTTGCAAAACATCTCCAGTTCAGTTAGGTTTGATGGTTGCTGAGCATGGACAGCCCACTTCAAATCACCCCACAGATCTTCAATGATATTCATGTCTGCGGACTGGGATGGCCATTCCAGAACATTGTACTTGTTCCTCTGCATAAATGCCAGAATAGATTTTGAGGAGTTTTTTGGGTTGTTGTCTTGTTGAATTATCTAACCTCGGCGTAACCTCAAATTTTTGTGAATGATACCTCTACACTATTCTCAAGTTTGAGTGAAATCCATGCAACCCTCAACTTTAACAAGATTCCCAGTACCGGCACTGGCCACTCAGCCCCACAGCATGATGGAACCTCCACCAAATTTTACTGTGGTTAGCAAGCGTTTGTCTTGGAACGCTGTGATCTTTTGCAGCCATGCATAACGCCCCTTGTTATGACCAAATATCTCCATTTTGTTTCATCAGTCCACAGCACCTTCTTCTAAAAAGATGCTGGCTTGTTCAAATGTGTGTTTGCATACCTCAAGCGACTCTGTTTGTGGCGTGTGTGCAGAAAAGGCTTCTTTCCCATCACTCTTCCGTACAGCTTCTTCTTGTGCAATGTGTGCAGAATTGTTGAACGATGCACAGTGACACCATCTGCAGCAAGATGATGTTGTAGATTTTGGAGGTGTTCTGTGGGCTGTTTTTGTTTCTTCTCACCATCCTTTGCATTTGCATCTCTGATATTTTACTTGGCCTGCCACTTCTGGCCTTATCAAGAATTGTGCCTGTGGTCTTCAATTTCCTTACTATGTTCCTCACAGTGGACACTGACAGCTTAAATCTCAGCGATAGCTTTTTATAGCGTTCCCCTAAACCATAATATTAAACAATCTTTGATTTCAGGTAATTTGAGAGTTGTTTTGAGGACCCCATGACCACATTAAATACCTTTTCTCATGATTGGATGCACCTGTCTATGAAGTTCAAGGCTTAATGAGCTCACCAAACGAATTGTGTGTTCCAATTAATCAGTGCTAGGTAGTTACACGTATTCAAACCAACAAAATGACAAGGGTGCACAAATTTATGCACCTGTCTAATTTTGTTTTGATGCATATTGCACATTTTCTGTTAATCCAATGAACCTCATTTCACTACTGAAATATTACTGTGTGCTTCAGTTATTTGATAGATCAAAATGAAATTGCTGATCCAAACCCAATTATTTATAAATGAATATCATGGAAATTGTCAGGGGTGCCTAAACTTTTGCGTACGACTGTATCCCTGCACCATCGATCACGTTCGTGATGAATAAAGTATGACTAGGTATTTTATTATTCATTTCATACAGTACTTTTTACAAATTTTTATCAAGAATATAAATCCTTTTGGAGATTATTGTGGACTTTATGTCTATCAGTTGTGACTGGCTAAATGATTTCTCGAAGCAGCTGTAGACCGGTCTTTTCATTTTGGCACCTAATAACAGTCAGGTCACAGTTTGCCCCCACTGATCCTCATTGAAATGGTCCTCGCACTTGCCCAAGCCCTCTTTTACAGGTGCCAATCATTATAATCAAGCTTCCTTGGGCCTTTACCCTTAATCCCCATCTGGCTCCAGAGCAGCGTCGTGTTGCAGGGGAAGAGTGTTACATCTGCCCTCATTCGGGGGAATGAGTTGTTCTCTCACCCTGTGTTCATACCAGGGGCAATCATATCTCATCTCAGAGCATCATTTCAAAAACGTTCACCTCAAAGTGCTCTGGCTGTCAGACATCCTGTCAAGAAGCTGAACCAAGACAGTCACACAATACAGACTAATAATGGTTCCAAAGTCTGACTGAAAAATGCAAGCTACAATTTAAGAGTTTTTATGAACAAATCATTTAAGTTAAGTCCTGATTACTAAGACAGTAATAAGTGTGGCAACAACAAAGCAGTAGTATGGGTCTTGTGGAATCTGTTACTAAACAGTTTTACAATCCTAACGTGTAACTACAGATGACATAGATACTCTACATTTATACATTTGTTACACGATACTACACAGGGCTGCTACCAAAACTCCACAAGTATTAACCATGTTGAAAACATCATGACATCTTGACATGATAATACAAGTACTTGACAGAATGTGCATTGCAATTATTAGCATATTTAAGTCAATACACTGATATTACAGTACATGGGGAGTTTATAGTGACACCATGTGGTTATTTGAAACAAGACCACATTGTGGAAGTTTTGAGGATTTGTCCTGGTTTTCGCCCTTCAACACAGAACATGTATCAGTACATAAAAGGGACAAATTACACATTGGCCAATTATACAACCTTTATTGAATTCAGAGGGGCACGTCCTGCACACAAGGAGTCGCAGCAGAGGGAAGTGTGGAGGTAATTATATCAGACTACTTACTCATCTACCCCGGGGAGTAATTTACCAATCTGCACCGCCCATATCAGAGCCTCCAGGAATAGCTGAAATGCAGAGACCAGGATTCGAACACTGGCCAACATGACGCAGTTGTGATGCGAGGCAGCAACATTCGCCCATTGACATTATTCTATGTCCATACAATACTACAGAAAACAAGAACAACTAGTGATGTCATTCGATTCATGTCCTGCCCTGTTTGCAGTGTTTCAGCGTTACACTCCAAAGTAACCTAGAGGACCAGAGCTGGATTAGATGTTGAGGTAGGAAGTGCTAAACCTCTGTTGTGCCTCTAATCTCTGATTGAATCCAGGCTAGGAGTCCAGTTTCTATGCCTCTCCACTGACATGGCTGGCCAGGGAGCACAAGGCCAGCCCAGCCGTGCCAAGCCAGGGAGATGGAGAGATTGAGCAGTGAGAGCAAACAGATAAAAAACGATAAAAAAGAGAAAAGCAAACGGATTGACTTTGGTAAGAGGTCACTTTTCAAAGTCCTCCCGAGTGATTGTTCCAAAGCACCATTTTTTTCCCTTCAGGACACCCCTGAGATGTGAAGTGTAAGGTTATGGTATGGCCCAGTGCTCTATATTAATGGTGACTTTGGCTCACCTAATACCGATTCTCAGGGTTATAGCCCCCGGGTGCCTGCTGAGCAGAATGCGAAAGCAAAAAAGAGCCGATTCTGCTCCCGGTCCGCTCACTTGTCACCAGGGCCTACCAGCCCTCGTTCAAGGTTACAGCCCTTACAGGCTGGCAGCAATGGAGCTATCAGCACTGATTTTAAATGATATCCCAGACTGGCCAGCACTTAACACGTTCCCTTCCTCATCCCCTCTTGCTTTAAACTCCTGATTATCCTCTTTTCACGTTTAGATTGTAACATGATCAGAGGGGAGGCTGAATGGGGAGGACATGTTTCTCCTTGAGCCGCCATCACACTTCCCGCTGTGATGAGAAAAGAGAAAGGTTATTATCAATGGGCCCCTCTTACACAGTGAAATGTGTACCGAATGTTGTACACGTCACGGGGGGTTTTGAGCTTAAGTCATCTTGAGCTCAATTGCTTCACCATGTAAATTCTAAAGCAGGACAGCGGACATCCACGAGCACGTCTTACACACAAAGCAAGCAGTTTCTTCGGAAACAGGGTTGCGCTGACGTATTTAGGATGGCATCCTCTATGTTAGAAAATGTCTAACCTGTAAAAAAAAGGAGAAAAAAAAGCCCACTACCCACGGCTGTTAAATGATACCTCCGCGGGGACAGTGACACTTTTTGTTATTCCATCCTCATTGCTCATGTAGATTCTACTAATGCTCACTTGACGAGTAAAAATGTTATTCTAATGATGGTTGAGGGAGCCGGTTTTTGCAGGTAGTTGTTATGGAAACTGCAGCAGCAGCTTAAATGTGCAATAAGCTTTCTCTCCTACATTTTCCCCCTTCTTCATTTGCTCTTCTGCTCTCTGTTCTACATGGTGAACATTGCATGGAGAAGTCATTACCAGAGAAGACACTGTTAAGCTGAAAGCATTTATGGGGATGGTAATGAGAAAGTGGGAAAGATCCGTGTTGAGTGTTGTGGTGGAATCACGAGTGAGGATGTTTTCTTTTTGCCAGCCTTAATTCTCATACTAAATGTTTTCGAGCCTTTGTGGCTTCCATCATCCCTGTTTGCATATGGATATATTCCGGAATCCACTGCAGGAAACAATAAACATGCACCTAATATTTTGTAATTCTCACAAAAACAGATCTCTGTTGTGGTAGTTTAAGGGTTGAGCTGCGCTGTCTGCCCGTCGTTGTGAAACGGGTGCACATAACCTGTTAAATCAGAACAGGCTGAAGTGAAATTGGACATGTTGGAGATTTTGAGCCAATTCCCTGAGTCTGTTTTTGTGTTTGAACATTCATCACGGTGAGCAGGTGGTCAATTCCTAGATGAGTAGCAGACATGGGGTCAAATTCCACTATGCCATCCCTTAGGAAGTGTTGAGATTCTGAGATCTCGTCTTTAATTAATACTCTCCAGGAGCAGGTAAGCACACATCCAGTTGACGCAAAGACATGGATGTCATAGAAATAAGAATTGAAAAAAACGACATCTCTCCATGAGGATTAAGTCAATCTTAGCCTTTAACTGTTTATTTGTGGAGGAGTAAATTAACATTTCGTTGTTTACTTCTCAGCGGTTTCTTTTTTTAATTGTACATAATGGTTTGTGTCATTATTAATGATAACACATACTAATTCCCATCCCCTGCCTAATGCTATATAATAGCATCTTAACAGCTGTGGAGCTAATTAAACACATTTGGAATGTCTCAGAGATCAATAGTGGGCACAATCAGCGTCATTACATGTCATTAGCCATAGCTTACCATCTCTGGATGATTTCCTGTGTGACGCTGAATTTGCTTCCTTTGAGAGTCGTCTGTTGACGACTTGTGAACTTTGTAAACTTCAGCTTGTTGAACTAGAATGTGGCAGTAATGATCTTGGAGAATAAAAAACAGCACATTATTTCACTGACCTTGATGTTTCCATAGATACAGAATGATAGGGTGCAGTTGCTGTCTTTATCATTGGCATCACTTAAGGCACAGCACGTTTTAAAATGTAACAAATATAAACATCCAATATCGTGTATGGTCAATACATGTAGGTCTTAATCTAAAATAAACATTGACAATTAATAACATAAAAATATTTGAGGTTATATTTTTTCATATTAAATTGAATTGCACCAAAAGTACAACGTTAATCTACTGTCTTGCAGATCTCCTGTATCAATGTACAATACATGGATAGATGACGTAATTACATATTGTTTTTGTGATTTAAAAACAAAAATACCTTATTGAACACAAGGACATGGGTACCTCAGTGAGTAGCTAACTGTATATTGAATGTTCTGACCAGGTATTGTTGAATTACAAGAGATCCTGTACAGTACAGACAGCTGCCTCTGAATATTCATTTTCAGTGAGCCCTGAGCTCACCGTTTCTAATCACTGTCAATATACAACAGTCAACCATTCAAAACCGTATTACGGGAGTGCCCTAGCTGCTTATGGATATTCATGATGCAGGTACACAAAACTAAGAGTGCTCTTCAAACTGAGCTTTGTGTACAGTGGGGGACAATTGACGCACCCAGCTCAAATGATTTGGCAACACACTGGTGGGACACATTTTCAGATTCTTTGCTTTGTGTTCCGTGTCTAGATTGGTATGTTACGTCTTACAAATATTAAAACACTAGATTAGAATTTAAGTTTTGAAGCATCTTATCTGTAGAGAGGATTGGCGCATGCTCCATTGAGTCTGCCAATTTTAATGTTGACTTAAAACCCTTGTCACAGCACTGGGTCTTGTGTTATCTGGTGAACTGGGATGAGAAGGAGGTCATACTCAATGCCATGGCCAGGGCTGGCTGAGTATTTTACACACTGTCATCACTCTTATCTCAGTTTCCTCCCTTTTTCACTGTATCTTCATTGGTCACTCTTATATGGAACATCAGTTCACACTAAAGCCATTATCTGTGATTTCTTATCATCTTCAACCCCACCTCTGTATCTTCCACTCTTCCTGTTTCTCTTGTTTCTTCCCTACAGTTTCACCTTTCTGCTACACACCTGATATGAGAAACATGTAGAATGTGTCCTCAAGTCATTCGGCAGTATGTAGCAGCAATGTCCAACTAGGATGAAGAATACACACTGAACTACGTGGTCGTAAATCATTTGTATGAAATGTGATATGTTTGTTTTTCATAGGCAAAAAATACACTAGCTAGAAGTTATATATTTACCTCTCATAATCAGTAAAAGGCGTAATTGAACTTTACACTAGACAAACTATGTTTTCATATAATGACATTACAACATCTCATAAACTAATTAAACTATTAAACTGAAAACCCTTCTGTTCTGCTTATGACATTATGTATACTGTATATTTAGCTAAAAATTTTGAAATGGCACCACACGTATATTTAGTTAATTTTCTATGCAGAGACTGTGTGAATTTCAGCACTAACATTATGGTTTCAACCCAAATGTTTATCATGTCATACATACAGAATTCATAACATGTCGTACAACTTTCAAAATTCCTGACATACAGTTTGAAAATTAAATTGTACCTGAATCCTATCATAATGGAACATATAATACTAATTAATTGATATCTGGGTTGGAAACTAGAGGTATTATGTTACACATCAGCTTTAGTGACCAGTTTATCAAAACTGTATAAGTTACATTTATTGCTATTTTGAAAATATGACAACAAAATAACTGAATTGAACCGAAATGTGTAGAATGTTAGAAATTTCAGGAACTGACTGAATGGAAGCTGTTATGTCTTTATTTTTAAGCTGCAAATTATTTCTGGTGAGTAAATTATGTGAAAAACTATTCTTCCAATATTACTGCAGATCTAGTATGATATGCAGAAAATGTACAGTACAAGATAATTCCTGAATACATCCACAGTGTGAGAATGCACACCTTTGTTTGAAATGTAGGTGGCCTAAACTGCTAATATAATTAGAAACATGTTGTAAAACCCACATGTAACATGTATAAACAGAATATGATGTATTAGATGTCACATAACCCATTTTTGGTTTTCATTATGGTGGCATTGTGTGTGTGGAGTGCTGAATATTGTAGACAGATGGCCTGTTAGCTCACTAAATTATCAGGTGCTGGGAAATCCCACCCAAAATGCAAAACTCTTCTCAGTCTTAAAAGCAAACTCTCTTTACTCAATCTGTTTAATAACACTGATGAATAAGACATTTCTTTGGATTAAAAATGTGTTCTACTGCCCTCTTTCTCAGTCTCTGAATAGTCTCTGACCATTATCTGACTAATCTCTGAACAGTCTCTGAAGAGTCTCTGACTAATCTCTTGATAGTCTCTGAATAGTCTATGGCTAAACTCTGAACAATATCTGAAAGATTTGGTTTAATCTTTGAACAGTATTAATCTCTGACTAATCCCAGAATACTCTCTGAATAGTCTCTGATTAATCTCTGAGTAATCTCTGAATACCCTCAGAACAGTATTTTACTAATCTCTTAACAGTCTCTGAATAGTCTCTGACAAATCTCTCAACAGTCTCTGACCCTTTTCTGACTAATCTATGAACAGTCTCTGACCATTCTCTTACTAATCTCTGAACAGTGTCTGACCAGTCTCTGACCAATATATGAACTGTGTCTGAATAGTCTCTGACTAATCTCTTTATACTCTTTGAACAGTCTCTGACTAATCTCTGAACAGTCACTGACTAATCTTTGAAATTATCATCCAACCACTATTTGTGATTCCAATCTTCTATCTGGTTGTTATAAATTGAACTAATTTATTTTGCTTATCTAGTAATATATATATGTTTAATCACATTAGTTGAGCCTTGTGCACAGATTAAATTAAAAATATGCATTCAGTACATTATTACCCTAAAGGGGAGTATCACCTTTCTCTAAATGTCATGATAAAGTGGTCTTAAGAAACTCATTTTGAAATATCAAAATGTAGATACATTTACCTCATCTTTCTAAGCATCTTTCTAAAGATGTCAGGACATTTTACTTATTTTATTTGTATCATTATTTGCCAAAGAAAGTTGATTAGGGACCATTTAAATCTGCAGAAATGACCTGAGGGCACTTAGGGTTACCTGTCCTGCTCATGGAAAGAGTGGCAAAATGTTAATCTTGGTGGTTCTACTGTAGGATTGACCTATGAACGACACAAACAAAAAAATGTCTGTGTCTTTCAATATGTTATTTATTCTGGTGTAAGTAATTATGTGCATGTGTACTCTTTAGCATGTACAGTACCTTCACAGTAGACCAGCTGCATGTCGTACCAACATCTATACGACATAAATGTATAGGACGAACATACATTTAGCAAATCATACATTTATGTTTAGATGTCATTTTCACCATTGCTCAGGGATTAGAATTGCAAAAAGGTCACTAAATTGAACAAGATGAACTGAAGCCATCATTATGCTGTATAATCTATGCAGATTTTATGGTTCTGTTTTGAGTAGGCTAATGTATGGAATACATAAGTGTAGGTTTCTAGCTTGGGTAGATCTACATGATTTTTATATTTTGCTTCTTATCTATTTTCTGCAGGCTTATGTCAATGGCACCATATTAGGTTTACCACAATCAAATTGTTCCACATTTCCAATTAAAAGCGAACTTGGAGCATCTACATCCAGCTATGTAGATATCAATGCTGCAGGTAAACTGTGAAGCTTTTAAAATCCACAGATCATGAAGTCTATAAAGGATGATTGGTTACATTGTTTGGATTTTGGGAGAAACTAATCACATGTTAATCATTTTAAGGCTTGTTGGAACTGAAGTTACATAATATAGCTCATCTCATTTATGGTTGATAATGTCAATGTGCAATGTTATTTTTAGAATGTTGGGCCCCACAGGCAGACTTAGTAAATGCTAGTGTGAAATTGTTAATTGGTTTTTCATTTTTCATCAGGCACCCTGGTATGGTATTGTTTTCCCAAACTAAAGCATGGGTGGCTGAAAGGATTTATGAGCCAACAAAACAGATCTTACAGCTGAACGTGGTAAAGTGTGCCCTGCGACAAGAGGACAACACAGAGGTTCATAAGGAACCACTCTTCCATGTATATTTCAAGACAGACACCTAAAACAAACTCTGTCCCCCAACAGCTGACAAGATTGGTATAATAGCTGAACACAAGTCCCAATGGTGAGTTCTACCCCTTTAGCACTGTGAAAAAAGTATAACAATCCTGCTGCTAATTTTTGCTAACAAAATGAATGAATCGCTGGTAGGATTTTAATCCACCTGTGACAGTAGCTGGTGAAGCAAATAATTAGTTTCAGGGCATGCCCCTGCTTTTGGACACTAACAACAATCAGAATCCAGATTAAAACAAGCTGCTGGGGTTCAGCAGATTGTTTGGGAAGGGGAATGGACATCTCTCTCCGTTTTAAAAAGCTAGAATCAGACGTCACTGTTTTTTCTGTCATGTCATGTAAACCAAACGTTTACTTTCAAGGTGGGACTTACAAGCTGACAAGACATTAGAGATGGATGATCATGTGACTGGAATGCATCTTATATCAAGAACATGTTCTAATTACATACTATAACCAAAAAGTCCAACATTTTGAATGTTTACTACCAGGTAACAGTAACCAGAGCAGCACCTACATTTATTTGAAGTGCAAAGGGATATTTAGTGATTACATGGAGTCAGGATACACATGGAAAATGGCACACGATCTCCCATTTACTGTCCTGGAGCAGTAAGATTTACTCTCATACCAAAATGAAGCCCCCTACTGGCCCCCTAACAGCACTTCCAGCAGTGTTCGGTCTCCCACTCATAGACCAACCCTGCTTAGCTTTCGAGACCAGCCAGCAGTGGATGCAGGGGGCTATGATTCTGTCATGGTATTATATATTAAATTTATTCTCAAAGTACATTGTGTGCTGTCAGATTGATATCCTTTCGTCCTCCAAATACAATGATCCAAAGCACTTACTGTTTCCTTCAATGCATTGTTGCCAGCAGATTCGCAGATAGGGTAGGTTTCCGAAATTGATGATGTAGTTTGTTTAGGAAATTTTACAACTATACAACCACCTTACATGCTGATATTTAGTTTGATATTATTGTGTGGATTTATGTTCTGTCTAAAAAAAAATGTTTTTTGTAGTCCGACCAGATATCTTGAGACTCCACAGATTTCTTTTAAGATTTACATTTGATTTAGTTAACAGACGCTATACCAGGTAATTTACTTTGTGGTCCCTATACTAGGTAATTTAATTTGTGGTCCCTATACCAGGTAATTTACTTTGTGGTCCCTATACCAGGTAATTGCACAAGGGGAGAGTTTGATGTATCAGTTAATAGGAAACCCAGTTTCTATTCTATTTTGATCACTGTAGCATAACAGTAGCAACCAGTACCTACTGAATAACAATGTGTGTGAATTGACCTTTTTCTTATTTACAGGTACTAAATGTATTATATGTAGTTTTGTCGTTATTTTTCTGTCATGCCAGATATTTAAAGGGGTAGCCTCTGTAAAATAACTTTTCTCACTGCTACACCAGAAATGCTAGCTTAAATATTCTCCAATGAGTTTTGAAAAGAAGGTAAAGTATGGAGGATGCCAGCAGCATACACCCTGTATTCCACTGCTGGTTTGCTTCTAAATCTAGGCATGGTCGGGTCTAGTGGGTCCCTGGATGGGAGACCAGTGCTGCTGGAAGTGGTGTTGGGGGGCCAGTAGGGGGCAATGTTCCCTCTGGTCTAAAGATCATTCCCAATGCCCCAGGGCAGTGACAGGGACATTTGCCCTGTGTACGGAGCTGTCTTTCGGATGGGATGTTAAACCGGTATCCTGACTCTCTGTGGTCACTATAGATCCCATGGTACTATTCGTAAGAGTAGGGGTGTTCACCCTGGTGTCCTGGACACATTTCCAATCTGGCCCTGATACCATCATAGCAACCTAATCATCCCCAGCTTTCAATTGGCTCTCTTTCCCCTGCCCTCCTTCTCCCCAGGCTGTTCCTGCAAATGAGAATATGTTCTCAGCCAACTTGCCTTGTAAAATAACGCAATAAATCCATTATTTTACAATAAATAAACCCTGATTTAAAATAATATAATTTAAGAATATGTGGCAAATTAATATTAAATATTGTTTTCCAAATGCATCTTTTCAAAATATTTGTGTAATATACAATATCATACACTGTATGTTGTAATGACATTTTCACATATAATATATACATGTATGTTGTATTTTTAACAGAACACAAAGTTCTATCTAGCACGTCAATGAGGGAAGAATAATACAACCCATTTACGTAACTCTGGCAGTAACTCGACCCCACTCTCACTGAATGAGAAAGCAGCAAGCTTAAACAGACATTCAAATGATGACTGAAAAGGATTTGTGAACCTTGACACATTTTCTAGATTTGCTATTATTCCACTTTAAAGTACACATGCTTCCCTTTCTTGTTTGACAGTTGATAAGAAATTGGCTGCTTCTCTGCTAGTTGTTATGAGAAATTTGACTGTAATGAAGTGTCCAATTTATCTACCTTTTTTACTTTTAACAATTTAGCAGATGTTCTAATGCAGAATGACTTATAGCGGCAGTATGGTTTATAATAACAATGAACTTGCTGAAGGGCACTTTGGCCTTGACCAATAAATAATGAAACACACAGGTCACATGCCCATAGATAACTCAAAAGACATACAGTACCAACATGGGTTGTTTTATAGTCTACAAGTCTAAACTAAATGAATGTCAACAGTGTTGTACAGATCCATAATCATATTTAAAGCCCTTCCATTTACAGATACCCAAGACAAACGCAAGCTAAGTAAAAGACTGATACAACAACGTTGGATTTGGCGCAGAAATGTATTCTCACACTCTACACACATTGTTTTACCTTTCATTGTTGTATTTGAAAATGTTTTGATTGTTTAAGGAATATTTGGAAACCATATGAATGTCTGTACTTTTAGTTTGAATTAACAACTACTATAAGCAGTGTCGCCAACTAGTGTTAGTGTGATAACTGAATGACGAGAATAACGGTATAGGACACAGATATGGGCAGAGTGGTGTGATGGCATTTTATTTTAACAAATGATCATGTGAATCAATCAATCAAACAAGCAATCAATCAAATGTATTTATAAAGCCCTTATTACAACAGCAGTTGTCACAAAGTGCTTTGACAGACACCCGGCCCGAGACCCCCAAAAGCAAGCAACACAAGTGATGCACAGTGGCTAGGAAAAAGTCCCTAGTAGGTGGGACCTGGGAAAAAACCTAGAGAGAGGCCATACTCAAGGGGGTGGCCAGTCCTCTTCTGGCTGTACCGGGTGGGGGATCTGAAAGTACACAGCCCATTGTAATAAGGTCACTTTGTTTATCAGTGTTCAATTACAGTCCAACAATGAAGATATGATGGGTGGGCTGTGACCATAGTCTTTATGTAGCATCAATAGAGTTTGGTGGTCTTCATCACCAATAGGCAACATGTATAGCGAGAACAGTAGCGGTCCCAAAACATAACCTTGTTGAACATAACCTTGTTTTGGAGGACAGACCATCCACAGATACAAACCGATATCTTTCCCATTGATGGGATCGGAACCATGCCAAAACATGTCCACGTAGCCCGATATAGGTTTCCAATCTGAATGAGAAAAACAATGCTCAAAAAGAAATAATTCTCAAAACACTGGCGGCTCACTATGTCTATCTTACCTATGGGCCCCTGGGCTCCTTTTACACCCAACCAAAGTGTTCCTGATGAGAGGCAGCTGCAAAGTTGTGGAGTAGCCCATTCCAGCTGCCTCTGGAATATTCTAGTGTCTGCTTACCTATTTCCAAAGTCTGCTGTCCATGGTGCTGAACTTTTGTGGGAAGCCCCCATTTGAGATGAGATGCTGGCGTGTACGCCATAACAGCTAGCATGCTAGTTGTTCCCTTAGAATTCCAGTCAATGCATTGTACTAGTTAACATCGACACATAAAACGTCTTCTAACTACCTTCATATCATAAGCAAAGACATATAAACAGCATCCACAAATTATTTTTAGTTGGAGAGATATTCAATATTATTTTCATGGACAGAACAGTAGGAAGCATAGCCAACTGAGACAGGCATGTAGGAGGAGACAGAGAGGAACAGCATGGAGAGCAGCCAAGCCGGGGCTCAAACCACCCGTCCCCGGGAGCACATGGTCCAGAGTCACAATGGTCAGGAGTCACAAGCTAAGAATGCTACAAATTCTGGCATGCCACCCACAAATTCATCAGACTCTGGGGAAGTAAAGGAAGGATTTCATTACCTGAAATCAAGATATTTCAAGGTAATTCCATACTTAAATTCTATTGGTGAACTGATTACGACTCATTTACTATGAATAGTTGAATTAACTATTTCTATTTCAAATACACTGCTCAAAATAATTAAAGGAACACTTAAATCACACATCGGTTCTCGATGACCGAAACATATTAAAGATCAAAATCTTGACTGTACATTGTCTAATTAGTTGAGAACAAAATGACGTAAAAAGGTCAATGGAAACCAAAAACACCAACCGATTGAGGGCTGGATTCAAATTCACACTGAGAATCAGTAAACAATTAAAATCACAGGCAGTTTCAACTTGTGTAAATTTCATCACGGCAACTTATATTGTTACTCACTATTTTGTAAGGCCCCCATGTGCCTGTATGCACTTCGGACAATGTCTTGGCATCCTCCTGATGAGATTACGGATGGTGTCCTGAGGGGTCTCTCTGGGGGAGTCTGTGATGCTACTTGGTGGCGTTGGATGCACCGATAGAGGTTGGATTCAAGTCTGGGGAACATAAGTGACAGTCAATGGTATCAATGCCTTCGTCATCCAGGGACTGCCTACACATTTTGGCCACATGAGGCCGGGCATTGTCCTACACAAGGAGAAACCTAGGGCCCACTGCACCAGGTTAAGGTCTGACAATGGGTCTGATGATTTCATCCTGGCACCTAACAGCAGTCAAGGTAACATTGTCTAGCACATGTAGGTCAGTGTGACCCTGCAAGGATATGCCTACCCAGACCATCACTGGCTCACCTCTAAACCAGTCATGCTGGATGATGTTACAGACAGCATAGCATTCCCCAGGGTGTCTCCCAGACTCTTTCACATCCATGTAACATCTGTCACATGTGCTCAGTGTGAACCTGCTCTCTGTGAAGACAACGGGGCACCAATGGTGAACCTGCTAAATCTGGTATTCTCTGGTCAATGCCAATCGAGCTGCATGGTGTCAGGCTGTGAGCATTGGTCCCACTAGAGGACATTGGGCTCTCATGCCACCCACATGGAGACCGTTGATGATAGGTCTGAAACATGTACACCAGTAGCCTGCTGGAGGTCATTTTGTAGGGCTCTGGCAGTGCGCTTCCTGTTCCTCCTTGCACAAAGAAGCAGATACCGGTCCTGCTGTTGAGTTGATGCCCTTCTACAGCCCTGTCCAGGTCTTCTTGTGTAACTGGCTGTATCCTGGTTTCTCCTTCATGCTCTGGAGACTGTACTGCGAGACAAAGCAAACCTTATTGTGACGGCATGCAGGGTTGTGACATCTTGTAGGAGCTGGACTACCTGTGCATCCTGAATGGGCTGCAGGTTCGCCTCATGCTACCAGTAGTGTCAAGGACACTAGCAAAATCAGTCAGGAATGACGAGGAGAGGAGAAACTGTTTGTGGCCACCACCTGCAAAACCATTCTCTTTTTGGGGGTTGTCTTGCTGTTGCTTCTCCAGTGCACCTGTTGTCATTTTAATTTGCACCAAAACAGATGACATTGATTCACAATCACATATGCTTCTTAAATGGACAGATTGATATACCAGAAGTTTAATTCTCTTGGTGTTATACTGTGATTTTGTGTTTTCTTAATTTTTTGGAGCAGCGTAGCTTTGAACCCAGATACTGGGTACTTTCTAAGAAAATATGACATTTTGAAGCACTAATTTAAGCTTTCTGGGGGAGACAGATTGTGCTGCACAGCCGGATTGATAATATTTGAGGGTAGAAAGGGATCCTTCAAAACTGGAAACAATAAAATGTGCTTTTTGAAGGAGAAATCTTTGTTGGTATTTTTTTGATCAAGTATTAATTAAACTATCCCACAAACAGAAACAAACACACACACACATACACACATAATTACTGTCATTTTCTTAAAATGTCCCCATGAGAGGAATTGTGATTTATGGCTTAGGGGTTAGGTTTAGGGAAAAATGTACATTTGGATATAATGTTAGAATTGGGCTTACTATTAGGTTTAGGCATTACCGATTAGGTTTATGGTTAGAGTTATTCCTAGGATGAGTTAGTCACTAATGTTAGGTTACTGAGTTTAACATTAGGGTTAGGGTTAGGGTTAGGGTTAGGGTGTGGTTATGGTTACAGTTATGGTCAAGTTTAGGGTTGGGTTTAGGGCTAGGAAATAAGGAACATAAAGTTTTAGGTCAGGATTAGTTCTCAAGGCCCCATGAAAATAGAGAAACCAACAATTACGTTTGTGTGTGGGTGCCTGCCAGCGGGCTAGTTTAATTGTGTTTAGCTAATTAACATTAGCTATCATAAAGCCTGTTAATAGTAGTTTAGTAAAATTATTAAAATAACTTCAAATACTCTGAGGCTCAAATAGACCATATAAACTGACAATTTGTATACTTTTGAGTGTGTCCGCTTATTTTCTAGATGTTTCAAGTGAGGACTTAAAAGGCATCGGCTGTTATTTTCCTCTTCCTCCACCTGAGGTGGCAAGTCACTGTAGCAGGAACAAAGTGGATCTCAGTGGCCGTGGTGCCAGTAATCATTGAGTGTTTCAAAGGCCCTGAGCACTGTCAGGGAGCCCTGACTTGCTCCCCCTCCTTCCTCCAAACACAGTGTAATAGCTGCCAGTTGCTGCCTGCACACGCGTGCCCCGCTGGGCTTGGCCACCCACCTCTCTCAGTGGGTCTGAACCCTGACGCGTGACCTCCCTACTCCCACCCCCGCTTTTCGTGTTCCTGTTACACCTCTCAACATCTCCCCTCCCTCTCAGTTGTTAACATTTTTGGCAACACGTTAAAATCAGAGGCAGATTTAAATGTATTTTTTGGGAATCAGAGGTCAGAGGTCTTAAGGAGCCTATTTTAGTTTCATTCATGTTTTTTTTTTACTCTAGCTAATGTGATGTTTTTTTGCGGATTTGTCTAATGGAATTGCATTATCAAGCCTCTGTTTCTATGTGATAATCTGGAGTAGACAGTGTTTACGGTTCAGCTTGGTCCTGCTGATGTCTGATTACGACTAGAAAGGATTTTTCCACGGCCAAAGGCACAGGAAGGCATTAGAAATAGAAGCATAGGTATTGCTGCTATTACATGCCGTCAAATAACATAGCCCAAGATCAAAGTTATCAACACATTACAGTCTCATCCACGTAAAACATCCATTATATGGCCTTTTTGTGAGCAATGAAAAGTTCCCTCACTTCATGCTTAAGTATTGCCGAAAAAAGGCCTTGAATGAAAGGGCCCAGTCCTGTTTTTTAGCGAGACCCATTCCCATTATGTTCTACAGACGAGTCACAACTTATATCGCCTCGTGTTTTCACTGTGTTGTCATTCTCAGCACATTTTATAATAGATGAACATATTTTCTTCATACCTAGGAAAGCCCTGATAATGAGAGTTATCCTTCTTTAGAATTTGCACCAGAGACGATAATGGACTTCATTATGGCCCTCTGTCAGTAAGCGTCACCCTGAACACATTTAAATTAGCCTTCCCAGTACAGATCTCAAACCAAGATTATTATTTTTTTACATTCAAGACACCATTTGGGACAGTTTTGATTCTTATTAATACGGCGCCTTTTCACTTCAGTGAACAGCAGCTCTGTTTATTTCACTGTCACAACATTATAAATCACTGGCAGCTCTCTTATGCGGCGACAAGAGGGGAGAAAAGTCACCTACAGCCAGCAATGGCTAGGGAAATGTAGTGGCTAGAGGCAGGTTCATTGGCAGGGAACAGGGCAAGGTGGGGTCTTGGGCAATGGCTCCTCTGGGAAGAAGTGATGAAAACAATACTGTGCCTTATTCAATGAAGAGAAGGAATGATAATGAATGTATAATTAGGAACACTGTCTCTTGTGGTTTTGTGTGGGGTTGACCAGACTTGAAAATGGAGAGGAAGACAGTTGGGTGATGGTGAGTCCTTTGTTGCTAAAGTCATATTAGTAACCAACGTTAAAGTTGTTATTGCTGACATGGTTTCATTTGTAATTTGCCCCCCCCCCAAAAAAAAAGGAATGAATGTGGAAAGTACAGACAAGGACAAAAATGTAGCCGTGACTAAAAGGCCTATTTAGACTGTGAAAGTTGTCAAATAAACTATCATGGCATATTTTTATAATCATTTCCATGCTGTTTCTAATTGTCATGTCGCGTGACCGCAATCGCGCAGTTGTGTGTGAGGAAAATAAGCAGTGGACCAATGATGAGGGTGTCCAAACTGAGATATGTGCTAAAAGAAAAATCACGCATTAAAGGTAATTAGCAGTGGCAAGTGTAGTTGCACAACTGTGATATTCCTCGTTTGTGATGCTTGTTTACATCCACACTCAGAAGCACTCTTTCCATTTGAACCTACACGTGACAAATATCCCCACGATACACATTTCTTGAGATGTTCCAGAACAATTGCATTCACATTTGCAAAGCTCCAGGAGTGCTACTTCGAAGGCCACGTGAAAAGTAGTGGCTATTCTATAAAGAGCAGAAAGTTTGCACAATAAAATGTTATCTTTTCCCAAGATGTTTAGTATATGTGGCTGAAAGCTCTCCTAATGGAAACAGGCACAAAGAACCCTGAATATCATCATGGAGCCAAAGGAGTTCCCCAAGGTACTAGTTGTTGTCAGTATTACCAAGGGCATGGCTTTAGGACATACTGTATCTATTTTTGACTCTCTATTACAGATCATTCCTGTGTTTCTGTCATTGTTACATGGGTTGAATACTGACAGTTTTGTAGCTTTGATGAGGCTAACAGAGGTGCCTGAGATCCCCAATAACTCCAGTACCAAAGCCACTTAAAATACCACTTTATGTAAGTCCCAAAGTAACACTCCGTCACTACATGTTCTCTGCATTATGTTAATATACCTGAAATGCACAAGTATTCATAATTTTTAATTGTAAACTAACATTTTTATTTCCTCTTTATTTAACGAGGTTAATCGATTGTGAATAATTTCTCATTTGCAAGATGCGTTAAGGGTTTGATGAGGGCACTAGGGCATAAACAGGAAAGGAGAAGGGTAGAGTCAACACGTGCAGTGGTCTGTCAGCAATGCTTTAAAGGTAGTGTTTTAAGTTTCGGGGATTTTTAATTTGTACTGTGATTTCGAAACATATATGATACAGTAAATGCTAACGGGAGGCAAAAAAACAACCCAAAGGCTGCACCTCATATCTGATAATTTGATCAATTTTGAGTAAAAGATTAAATAGGCACTCCCATCAGAAAGTCACAATATGTTATTGTGTAGTTTCCCTTGGTTTTCAGAGCAGTTCCTCAGGAAACCTTTTTAAACTGGAAAGGTTCAACCAGCATGGCAACCCAGTGTTCTTCTGTACATTCCAACACTGTACTAGGACCTGAGGATGGCTGTGAGCCTGTGCCTGGTAATAACATGTATTAACTGATGGAGAAGTTCCAGCCCGCTTTCCCTGGAATGGTGTAATTTTTAAGGCCCAGGAACCTGCAGCATAAACACCTTGGCTGTGGCGTCTCTCAGGGCCCAAGAGCCGAGGACAGTGCCTTCTCTTCACACTCTGTTACTCCTGTTCCCTCAACTGACCTTCACCTGCCTGCAGGCGCAGCACACACGACCCTGGAGACAGTAGACCTACCAACAGCTCTGCCCTGACTCTGTACACCCCTTCTATTCTCTTAGCCCCTCCCCTAACAACTACTAACTGACTGTCATTGTCAATTTCTCAGGCTTAGTTCCATTTTAATCTTCATGACTCTAGTCAGTTGTTTTGTGCAGATCAAATTTGTTTTTAGAACAGATTCTCATTTGCAACTGAGACCTGAAGATAAAGTGCAATGGTGCAAGATGTCACTAAGCAACATACACTGTGTGCACAATTACTATGAAAGTTGTATTCTTGAGGATTAATTTTATAATTGAACTACTGTGCTCTCGGTCAATTCAAAATGTAAAAACACCTCAAACCTGAATAGTTAAAAGTTAAAGTGAAGTATTGACTTTCTTTGGAGAATATCTATGTGTGAACAAATGTTGGACGACTACTATTGTGCAGAATAATTATGCAACTGAATCACTTGTTGATTTTCATCTGTTAAAGTGAGAACAATAAACAAACAACTAAAAATGTATAGATATGATTTTTGAAAATTCTAAACAAATCAGTGACCAATATAGCCACCCTTCTTTTCAAAAACAATCATAAGCCTTCCATTCATGGAGTCTGTCAGTTCCTTGATCTGTTGATGATCAACTTTTTGTGCAGCAGCAACCATAGCCTCCTGTTCAAAGAGGTGTACTGTGATCAACTTTTTGTGCAGCAGCAACCACAGCCTCCTGTTCAAAGAGGTGTACTGTTTACGAAGGGACCACAAGTTCTCAACAGGGTTTAGGTCAGGTGAGAAAGAGGCCATGTCATTATTCTTCCATCTTTAAGGCCTTTACAGGCTAGTCATGCAGTACAGTACTTTGATGCATGTGATGGAGCATTGTCCTGCATGAAAATCATGGTCTTTTTGAAAGATGCAGAATTTTTCCTGTACCAATTCTTGAAGAAAATGTCTTCTAAAAAATGCCAGTAGGTTTGGGAGTTGAGTTTAAATCTATCCTCAACCCGAAATGGTCCAACTAGCTCATCTTTAATAATTACCGCCCATACCAGTACCCCACCTCCACCTTGCTGGCATCTGAGTCGAAGTGGAGCTCTGTGCCCGTTACTGATCCAGCCACGGACTCATCCATATGCTCCGTCAAGGGTCACTCTCATCTCATCAGTCCATAAAACCTTTGAAAATCTGTCTTCAGATATTTTTTGGCCCAGTCTTGACATTTCAACTTATGTGTCTTGTTCAGTGGTGGTTGTGTTTCATTCTTCCTTACCTTGGCCATGTCTCTGAGCACTGAACACCTTGTATTTCTGGGCACTCCAGGTATTCTGGAATATGACAGCACTGGAGTATAATGGGTTTCTAGTAGCTTAGCATTTGAGTCTTCAAAACTCTTTGGCAGTTAATTTGTGTCTTTTTTATATTATATATATAATATCTTAGCAATTTCAAGAGTGCTGCATCCCTCTGATAGACCTTTTACAATTTATGACTTTTCTGAGTCAGTTAAATCACTTTTTTGGCCCATTTTGCCTAAGGAACAGAAGCTGCCTAATAATTATTTACACCTTAACACCTTACTCCATCATTTCACAAATACACATCACCTGCTATGCTTAAATCCAATATACAGCTTGGAGTTGGAACATATGCATAATAATGATGTTATGGTCAAAATACTGACTTGCCTAATAATTGTGCACACAGTGTATACTATTTTGACACGGCAAGGCACTGCACGTACAATTTCAACTTGTTGCCGAGCTTTGTGAGTGCATCAATTTGTGACTACAAAAATGCTGTTTAAATTGAATTGTTGTCATGACAGTTGTAGTACTGTCAAAGGCGCATCCTGTGCCAAGACCAATCATTGGGCATGGTTACATGCACACATTAATGTGATGACTGTGAATAGTCAGATTAACATAATTGTTCAATTAAAAAAGTGGCATGAAACAATAAAACATTTTCTAATAACCCAGTTTACAATACAGATCTGAAATCTAAAGGCAACTTGATGGGACTTTGAAAAATGGAGCAAACTGCAATCAATGTATATTTTCTACACTACTAAGGAAAAATGATTGTTTTTTATGCAAAAATACTTCCGTGTTGCCTTTTTACTGTTCTGAATCTCCTCACTTCTGCTAAAGTGGGAGGCTTGCTGGTGCTAGCACATCCACAGATCAATACACAACTGCCCATGCACTCTAAAAAACATTTTAGATGTCCTAGTAATCCAAAAGATTGCTTGGAAAATCAGGCTTTTTTAATCACTGTGTACCAAATTCAGTCAGGTGTTTACAAAGTGAATGCCATAGCTTCCATCCCTGCTTTGACGAAAGGACACACATAATTGGGGTTTTACTAACATTTTGGTAAATGTATTCTTTCATAAGTTCTCACTCTGATGAAACACAATGATTGCAGCCCCTTCAACTTAATGCTATCAGCAGAGATTTAGAATGTGTCAATCACTGCAAGAAACAACAGACAGTCTTCATCATCAACCTATACTAAAAGTCATGTTAAGCTTATGCACTACCATGCCAACCTTAAAACAACCAAGGCAAAGCATGTCAAAATGACAAAACCATTTCCATTTTTTCCTCTGCTATTCTTTATGACTTTACTAAATATGTCAATGGTAATTTCACCATTTCAAATGTCACTTTAATTCCTGAGTCAACAAGGTAAGACAAAAAAAACTTTCATTGCTATCCAGCAAGATATTTAACCCTAGTTGCTCCTGTGAGTGGCTCTAGATTAGAATCTGATAAGTTACTACAATGTCATTGTTATAACCACTTTTAGGAAGATTTTTTACATTGTTAGTCCCAGCTTGCTCTGGTCTATGTTTGGGCCTGCTCCTCTTCTCTCAGGACCTGAATGTGCCTTTTCAGGATCACAATTAGTTGAATACCAATGTGTCCAATTGCTGACAGTAATGTTGCCTATATTTGCAATCATTCAATACAAACAAAATGGTAATGAGTAGTACACAGTCCAACATAAACAAGTGAAATTATATAAATGAGTTGATGGGCGAGGGGTAGTAAAAAATGATTACTTGAAAAGGGTGTGCCATTCTATTGTATTTGTCTGTGTAATTATGAGTACAAAATGGTATGTCTCACTTTTTTTAACCAAATTCAAGCAGTCTTACTTCAGCCTACTCCAGGCCTACTACTGGGAGCCAGTGAGAGTTTGGGTAATTTACAATGGTAAAACCATACATTTCATTTGCTGAAAAGGACACTGAATACTGAAACTCCTCCTGAAGAAGACAGCTCAAAATGTCTGCAGTAGAGGCTTGCACCTTAAAACATTATACCAAGAGTTTGGTGATATCAATGGGTCGCAGACTCACTGCTGTTATATTGCATACAGTACAAGGGATTTGCAAATGAATACTAGTTTTTATACTGTGCTTCTTAAATTTGACATTTATTTCACATAAAATGGATAGATGGAACTCTGAAAGTGCTGTAACTCTTAGTAGGTAAAACAAATATGTGTTGAAACAGCCAGGAAGGAAATATGACTGTCAGTACTCCGTGTGTACTCTTAACTAATCTTCATACTTAAATCACATTTTCATTTGCTTTTTACGGCAAAAATAACAGTTTTGACTTTACTCTCCCAACAGTTATGGAGGGCATCTGTAACTGAACCATTAGCCTTGTCTCTTTCATAGCCACAAAGTCTGAAGCTCTGCTCAGAATTAATGTTTACATTTGAAGCAGTAACTACAACTGAAAAGTGAGCTTACTAGAAAATTGTGTTCAAATCTTGAAAAAAAAACATATTCTTTTCAAAGAGGTCTTCAACAACATAACCGTCGGACATTTCATGTTAGTATGGAAAAAGTTTAAACCAGGCTGCTACACAGCTGTCAGACATTTTAGATGACTGGTTCAGACTGGACTGGATTGGCTTGAATATGTTGGGCCTTGGGAAAAGGACAGTGAAATCTTCCAGGTTTAAGGGAAAAAGGGATTATTGCCTTGTTGTTTTGTTTTTGCTCCTGGCCTGTCACCAGATCGTTCACCTTGTCTGGGTCATTTATTCAGCCATAGTCTGTTTGAGTCACCTGGCATGTAGAGGGACTCTACAAGTACATTTTAAGGCCGGGACATGGTATATGTGGTCGGAGCAAATGCAAGGTTGGAGTGTCGTTTTCTGTCACAAAATGGGCATTCAAAAATCTGCTACACAGATTTGAGGCGGTTCAAAAATGTAACTCAATGCAAGCTACACGAGCAGCAACAGCATATTAACTTGCTTTTCCTCAGGAGGAAAAATGTGGTTTTGTTTTCCCGACACGGAAATATAGCTGTCTATCTTTGACAATCCCGACAAGTCACAATGTAACATTTCAATCTACTTTAACTATTAATCTTTTCTCACACTACTATTTTTTGGTATATGAGGTATTAATAAACAACAAGCAATTCTGCATTCTATCTGCTTCTTTATGCTTTCTGAAGAAATAATTACTATAGCCTACTCTGTATCGTAATATTTGATCTATGTGGTAGATTTGAAATAAAAATTTCACAGGAACACAGTAGAAAGGAAATCCATGTGAACAATGTTCTGATTAAATGCTTTGACAAACACATTCTCTTTTTTACCCAATTAAAAGAGAAACTCAAGAATTTCTGAATCAACGTCAGTAGACATACTTCAGCTTTTTGTCGGTTTGTTCAAATGAATGCCTCACGTTTACCGTATATCAGTGTTTTTCAACCCTCTCCTCTGGGTACACCAGGCATTCCACAGTTAAGCTGTAGCCACTGAACTAGCTTGCTGGATTCACTAATCAAGTGCCTGATCATTAGAAGATGAGTTGAATCAGGTGTGCTAGCTCAGAAATAGATCAAATACATGGAATGGCTGGTGTTTCCCGAGGAGATGGTTGAAAAACACTGTCATAAACAACACAGCCGAAATTCAGACAGTCAAAAAGCAGAAAATCTGGTGGGACACTTCCTAGAAGCTACTCTAAAACAACACTATTCCCCCCTCTGGTGGATATACACTACCAGGTAGACTCAAACGCAGGTCGAAATGCAACCACACTTGTAATAAAAGCTGTGTTTTCAAAAAACAAGACTCCACCATTGTGCACTTTTCTATGGAGCTACCATTATTCTTCATGGAGCTCCGACACCAGTGCTGCTAAAAGTCAACATAAATTTAACTTCGATGCTGTGGTAAGGTTTCAGGAGTGACCTTTACTTAAGATACAACTGTTTTGCCAATTGAAGAGCATTCTTCACTCTATATCAAGGTAAGTCACATAAACTTTTCTGCCATTAAAGATTCTATAATTTGATAGTATTATCTTTGTTTTAACTAACCCAAGTCGATATGAAGAAGAAACTCAAATTAACACCCTTGATAACACAACTTTAGCTCTGATAACATCCATGCTCCTCCATGTCATTTGTAGAACAAAACACTGGTCTGACATGTGCAAACTGTGAGAAACACTTTAAAGAGCAGACAGTACAGTCTAGTCCAGTGTTGTCCTCGTTCTTTTCACTCCACCTTCCAACCCCAGGAACACTGTTATCCAAGCCTGGCTACGAGACCATCAGGCTAGGCTACCTGCCTGTGTGTATGGAGCCCAGATGGAAGACTTTGAGAGTGGTGAGCGGCGAGCAGAGGAAAAGTGCTAATTGGTCCAGTCTGGATGGCCCCTGTCACAGGAGGCCTTTCATGGCCTTTTCATGGCTTCCTCCTGGGAGAGCGGAGGAGGAGACTGCCGGCCCGTAATGAGGCAGCGTACCTGGCTGCAGAGGGGGGAATCACGAGGGTCACTTGTGGGCAATTAGGGAGAAATAATGAGCGCTCTCTCCCTTCCTCGGTCTCCCCCCTCCTGTGACACACCTTTCAGAGAGGAGCGGGGGGTTCATCAGACAACTTTTGGGGGATCCCGTGAGAGACTCTAATCCGAGAAGAGAAAGTGGCACTGCAGGAAATGTCTCATCAACAGAAATGGTGCTGTGTCTCTGGCAGACAAGACTAGCTAGCACACAACTGAGTAACGCAACCTTGCTCAAAACCTGAGAAGTTCCTACTCTTCAACGTGGTCTTGTATTAAGCACCCTTGTTCTTAACAAAGAACTCGAGAGTCAGTGACCCTTTGCTACGACCAGTCCCGAAATGGACGACGATCGATTTGTTGCGCGACCCTGATGCGTTAAAGTCAGTGCTTTCTCTGAGCCAAACCCAATTTATATCCAACACAAGCAGTCGGAAGAAGGAGGTGTGAGTGCCCCGGGGCTAAGCTGAGCTGTATGGTGCGGTGGGCGTGTCCAAGTAGTCCTTCATTATCCCAAGCCTGGGACTTTCTGTTTCTTATTCAGCTCGTGACTGACTGCATCTGTCTGCAGAGAGATTTCCCACTTCTCTGACAGAGATTGATGCCTCGCCTGTCCCCATCTGTAATACCACTCAATATCCACTGCACTTAATATCCAAATGGCAGCAAATCAAAATCACCTTCAGTCTGAGACATAGGGGTGAACTCCCCGGTTAAGTGATGCACCATATTTACATGCATACAGCCAATTCGTTTTAGGGGCCGGAGGTGATCAAGCATTTCCATGCAGGCAGAGGTTTATCCATGTGGTTGTCTACACACAGTCCCAGAGTAATGGGGAAGTATACAGGCCCTGCCTGTGATTGTTCCGGCTTTTTTTCCCACCACAGCATCATCCAGGGAAATTGATTAATATACAAATTGAAATGGCACAAACAGCTAAGTAAAAGAGAGCTCTCCTTCTACTTTAAGATGGCATTTCTTCTGCATTGCAACTTGAGGTAAAATGTTCATGTCCGACAAAAGTGCGTAAAAAAATGATTTCTTCTTCCAGATTTAACAGAGCATGAAAGCCAGGAAGAACAATCATGTTGGATAGAATTTAGAACTTGAAACTTCCAGATAGTAGACCCATTGCCTGGGAGTTTGTTATTCCTTGTGTTTATCACTGATCCCTTCTATCGCCATTTAATTTAATATTTACCTATAGTTGAAAAATGTAATTTCATCTTATTTCTGTGCTCGTGATGAAAACATATTAAGTACTGAAGGCTATGCATATGAATTTGTTCAGCCTGGACCAGTCTCAGACATACTGAACATTACAGACCTCAGAAGTATAATGACTGAGTAAAGCATTGCAGGCAATGGCTATGAATTGTGGGATATGGATGGAAAAGTACAGTTGGACCCTGCTGTTTAAGGAACATAACCACTATGGCTCCAGTGATATTCCTTCACCAGTTAAAGCCCCATCTGTAGGCATGGTGAGACCGAATGTGTGGAAGACTGTAAAAAATGAATGTGAAGATTGTAAGATGGCCAAGGGAGTCTGTTAAACTGATAGAAAATGTAAAGTCCTATAGTCATGGATGTAATGCAGAATGATTGTCTGTCTCTTCTGTTTATTGGCCTGTGTATGGGCTATAATGGAGATAAATGTATCTCTGAGCCTCCTGGCCTGCTCCTTTGGCATCCTACCTCCTGGATACATACGAATGTGGACGGCAGACAGGCAGCAACACAGAGAGGCCTTGTGCTAGGCCAGTGGAAAGGTCCTTGGGTGACTAACCTGGGTTTTATGCCTTAATGACTCCTTGTTACTCGCACAGCCATTTCCCAATTGCCGGTGGCACTTCCACCCATTAGGTGGAGGGAACACGGATCAATATGTGATGCAATTTATCTGGGGAATGAGAGAGCGAGGCTCCTTTGGTGCGGCTACAATAGCTGCTCAGCCTCTCTTCCTCTTTTTCACCCTATCTCCCTGTGGTCTAAACTCGCTTTCTCGCCCTGAATTATTTGTACTTTTTTATGTTCAGGTTGATGTTGTGAGTGAAAGAGGTGGGAATTGGCTTAATCAAGTATCTAACTGAGGTAAAATGTAGTGCTGCCAGGAAGCATGTTGACTGGTGCAACAACAGTAATGGTGCCTTGTCACAGACAGGGCCCAGCCCACTCCGCCATGGGAGGAGGATGAGGCATGATTCCAGCCCCACCTCTTGGCGTAGCACACTTTGTGCCAGCAGAATGGGCAGGTTTTTACAAAGCGATCGTCGCACACTGGCATATTGTTTTCTTCGCTTTAAATATGCATCATTCTGTAAAGAAAAGGTCAACCTAAATCTTTTTGTATTTTTATATAACACACGTACAAGTAATGTGATCAAAGGAAAACATGGTCCATATCTGTCCAGAGCTCAATGAAGAGTAAAATAATACAAAGATAGCATAGCTTTTGAAATGTATAATTAATTTTGCTCGTAGAAAAATCAACATCACATATATGGGAGCAACAAAAAGAACACATGTCAGGTCCCTATAAGGTTCACTGATTGAAGGTGTAATTCACTTTAATTTGATTCCACTTAAGTCAGTGGTCTTGCCCTCTGATGTAATGATGCCTTTTTGAATATGGAACAGCGTTGAGTTATGCCTACAACATTCCTGAGGTAATGAACAAGGTATAACACATCTAAGGGGTCACACACATGCACAAATACCAACATGAATATATATACAATCACAGTGTAATATTAAATAGGTGGCAGAGCTATAAGTCTCAGAACTTACCAAACTGGTTCAGACCCACTCTTCAGCATTGCACATACAGTATATGTCACTCAGTAATTGTAACACTTGAAGTGTGGTTGTGTATATATACACACACACACACACACATACATATATACACACATATACAAATACATACATATTGTTGAGAAGTAGATTCTATATAATCATGTTTAAATACAGTTTGGACAGTTTAGAATGGTATTGCTAGATGAGAGAGTTGTACAGCTATAAGTTGAGGCCTGTTGGAGGATTTTAAGACATGTTGGACTGTCTTATACAGACAGGGAGAAGACTCATGATCAAGCCATGAGTGAAGAAAGGTTTGTTATGGTAAAGATAAGACTTTGAAGAGGGACTATTTACCATAACAAACCTTTCTTCACTTATATATATATATACACTCACCTAAAAGATTATTAGGAACACCCGTTCAATTTCTCCTTAATGCAATTATCTACTCAACCAATCACATGGCAGTAGCTTCAATGCATTTAGGGGTGTGGTCCTGGTCAAGACAATCTCCTGAACTCCAAACTGAATGTCAGAATGGGAAAGAAAGGTGATTTAAGCAATTTTGAGCGTGGCATGGTTGTTGGTGCCAGACGGACCGGTCTGAGTATTTCACAATCTGATCAGTTAATGGGATTGTCACGCACAACCATTTCTAGGGTTTATAAAGAATGGTGTGAAAAGGGAAAAACATCCAGTATGCGGCAGTCCTGTGGGCGAAAATGCCTTGTTGATGCTAGAGGTCAGAGGAGAATGGGCCGACTGCTTCAAGCTGATATAAGGGCAAGTTTGACTGAAATAACCACTCATTACGACCGAGGTATGCAGCAAAGCATTTGTGAAGCCACAACATGCACAACCTTGAGGCGGATGGGCTACAACAGCAGAAGACCCCACCGGGTACTACTCATCTCCACTACAAATAGGAAAAAGAGGCTACAATTTGCAAGAGCTCACCAAAATTGGACAGTTGAAGACTGGAAAAATGCTGCTTGATCTGATGAGTCTCGATTTCTGTTGAGACATTCAGATGGTAGAGTCAGAATTTGGTGTAAACAGAATGAGAACATGGATCCATCATGCCTTGTTACCACTGTGCAGGCTGGTGGTGGTGGTATAATGCTTTGGGGGATGTTTTCTTGGCACACTTTAGGCTCCTTAGTGCCAATTGGACATCGTTTAAATACCACGGCCTACCTGAGCATTTTTTCTGACCATGTCCATCCCTTTATGGCCACCATGTACCCATCCTCTGACGGCTACTTCCAGCAGGATAATGCACCATGTCACAAAGCTTGAATAATTTCAAATTGGTTTCTTGAACATGACAATGAGTTTACTGTACTAAAATGGCCCCCATAGTCACCAGATCTCAACCCAATAGAGCATCTTTGAGATGTGGTGGAACAGGAGCTTTGTGCCCTGGATGTGCATCCCACAAATCTCCATCAACTGCAAGATGCTATCCAATCAATAAGGGCCAACATTTCTAAAGAATGCTTTCAGCACCTTGTTGAATCAATGCCACGTAGAATTAAGGCAGTTCTGAAGGCGAAAGTGTGTCAAACACAGTATTAGTATAGCCTGGAAAAATCCATACCCAAATCCGGAGGATATATGGGTCTGGCATCGAGTAATGAAAATGACCCAACTCGAGAGGCGGCACCAAGCATGCATTTGAAAATCTTAAGGTACGCAATTGGATAACACTACGACCAATCACCAGTGGTTTTTCGCTAAGACCCTATGGCGGAGCTAACTGGTAGATAAAACTCTTGCCGTATCAGGTCGCAAAACAGCAAAAACGTCATTTTATTAAAAAAAAGGAACGATTCGAGCGCCGTCTTCTGTTCCTCTTTTAGTAAAAAGCCAAAACTAACTCGTTCATTGTAGTGGCCAAAGTCGTTTTAAACAACTGGTGTTAAGCCATAGCC
>JACXGM010001348.1:30161-46172 GCA_016801145.1 Umbra pygmaea
AATGACTTCGAGGTCGCAGCGCTGTCGTGTCGTCATCTGTTTAACACACCTCTGGCACGCCTATATCAGATACACCGATGTGATTGGTGCAGCTCGGATACAAGGGCATAGTTAATGAGCAGAATTACTCGGTGCCAGAGTAACTTGCTGAGCAAATTCAAATTGTGCTCTCGCGAGAACTCTGGATTTCCAGGGTAGTATTAGTATGGTGTTCCTAATAATCCTTTAGGTGAGTGTATAGTGTTTGTATAGAGATTTGTGGTGTTGTATGTAACCTTTGACCTGTCTTTTTTTTTTTTTTAAACCTTGCCGCCAGTCTTGACCAGGACTCCCTGGGAGCAGAGGTATTGTAACTCAATGGGACCTTTCCTGGTTAAATAAAGGTTAAATAACAAATAAAAATAAACACACGAAAACATGTGCCCACAAATACAGATATTAAAAGGAAAATCAATTTGGCTCGTGGCCCCTCTCTTTCAATGGGCATGACACCTCTGCTGACTGTCATTTGCATCTACTATTTAGGAAAAGCAGTGTAAAATATCATTTGCATAATAATTTGGAATGCGGTGTATATATACGGTAGCTGGTATATCATAGCTGTCAGTCACATGTAAATGTATAGTTTATTTGCATTTTGACATTTCTATGCATTGTCTCTATTAAGTAGAAAAGCATTGTTGTTTTTGTGAAGTAAAAAAAATGTTATTCTCTTTTTATTTCAGTTTTATAGTAACAATGAAACTGTGTAAATGCTCAGAAATATCAACTACAGAGGAGCCAACTTTACTTCAGTGTCTGAGCCTTCAATTCAGTTTTTCAAAAGTTATTGTTTGCTTTCTTGTTCATACGTGAATCTCTATGATGGGATGGAGAGGGAGGTGGAACACATTGATGCAGTGGATAATTGGCCAACCCCAACCACAGTTAAGGCAGTACAGAGTTTCCTTGGTTTCGCCAACTATTTCAGAAAATTCATTTGCGATTTTACCAGAGTGAAAAACCAAGTCACCTCCCAGCAGATAAGCTACATTCCACAAGGACCCTGGTCTCATCTGTATATTGACTTCTTGATTGATCCGCTTCCTTCACAGGTTTATGCCACGATCTTGGTTGTTGTCGATCGGTTCACGAAAGCCTGCCACCTCCACCCCCTCACCAGGGTTCCACGGAGGCCCTGTTCACCCATGTCTTTGGCAATATGACATTCTGGAAGACATCATGTCTGACCAGGGCCCTTAGTTGCGGTCAGTCGACTTCCGGAAACCATCCTGAGAGAAACGGGCAGGTACAGTGCGTAAATCAGGAATTGAGTAGGTTCCTGAGGTTGTAAGGCTGGGACCAGCCAAGGGAGTGGTTGTGTTTTCGGCCTTGGGCAGAGTAAGCCCAGAACTCTGGTGTTTGTGCCGAGTGACCGGGTCTGGCTCTTGACCCAGAACCTGCCCCTCTTCCTGTCCTGCCAGAAACTGGATCCACGGTTTATGGGGCCATTCAAAGTCCTGAGGAGGGTTACCGAGGCCACATATTGTCTTCAGCTGGCCTGTTGAATATCACATTTACTCCTCATTTCATGTCACCGTCCTCAGGCTTGTGGTTGCAAAATGTTAGTTTTTAACATTAGTCAATCTTTTGAATTGAGTCGATTTGAATCGAGGCGAATAAAACAGGACAAATTAATATAAGGAAGTCAAACAAACACATGTAGATATATTAGAAAAATAGGCATAAATATTGCTAAATATTGTGGAAGGCATCTTTAGGTTTAATCATTGTTGGGTCATTATTTCACTGTCATCTGTGTGTTTGTGTTTATACAAAGAACAGTGCTATATACTACGTTTGCTCCATGAGGCATTCTTGTTTGTATACATATTTTCTATATTAAATTATGGTTTATTGCTGAAGTCTTCCTTGTGAATGTCTTATCATTTCAGCACCATTGAAAGTAATTATGACAGAATGACCCACCTGCCAAACCTGAGACAACGAGGAAGAAAGAGGCGCAGCCAACCAGCATAGGAGAGAAGAACCTATTACAATCCAGTAGGTGAGGATGCTAAATATGAAGAGTTGGACAACATGATCTGTGCCACCCTTGAGAACATCCATGGATCCGAGGGCTATGCCCACTAACTTATCAGCTATGGGGTGGTGGAGGAGTGGTAAAGCTGTACCTCGGATTCCCCTACTGGGTGAAGGGTAGGCTAGGAGGAGCTGAAGAATAGAGCTACAGGCCACAAAGACAGACACTCCATCCACGACAAGCATGGCTAGCTACCCCCCCCCACACAATGGGCAAAGAAACCACACACAGCCAGGGTGGTTTCCCAAAATATTTTTTTGGGGGGGGCAGAAGCAAATACTATCAGCCTGTTTGGATGGGGGACGACATGCCGGTGAAGAAGAAATGTACCAAATACTCTGGGAGGACCAGGATCAACATGAGGAGGAAGATGAGGGGGGTAATTACATGGACAGTAATCTCCAGTGTGAGCCAGAGTTGGTTAGAGGTGCGCTCCCTTTCCAATCAACCATCTGGCCACCCTAGCCAACTAGAGTCCCCCTCACAGGCAGTCCTGCAACCAAGGAAGGTGGGATTGCTGGTTGATGTGCTGGATCCTCCTTTTCCTGGTACACAGAGACCACAAGCCTCCCAGCAGCCACCCAGGTGGACCTACATCCCTTTTGCCATGCCAGCTAAATCTGCTCCTCTCCCCAGTGCCAGCAGTTGAGTCCTCCAGGCCTGAGCCTGTAGAGCCACCCCCACATCAGAGCCTGTAGCTCAGCACATTGCGAGGAGTCCAGAGGGGAGGAAAGGACCACGACGGAGGCCCTGCCTACAGGTTCTGTGCCGGAGAGCCACTCAGCAGCTCTTCTTCCAGGGGACCACAACTTTGTATCCAAGGAGAGGATGGAGGGCCCCTTTAGGGTCCCTGAAAGTGTGGAAATGACCTCAGCAAAGTATATAGACTTTCTGACTGACCACTTCCTTCTATGGTACAAACAGAAGAACTGTGCCTTCCGTAGCAAAATCATCTTCATGCATGACAATGCAACATCTCATGCTGCAACAATAACTCTGTGTCATTGGCTGCTATGGGCATAAAAGGAGAGAAACTCATGGTGCTGCCCCCATCCTCCCCTGACCTCAACCCTATTGAGAACCTTTGGGGCATCCTCAAGCAAAAGATCTATGAGGGTGGGAGGCAGTTCGCATCAAAACAGCAGCTCTGAAAGGCTATTTTGACATCAGGCAAAGACATTCAAGCAGAAACTCTCCATAAACTCACAATGGATGCAAAAAGTGTGAAGGTGATAAGAAAAAAGGGGTCCTATGTTAACATGTAACGTGCCCTGTTAAGATGTGTTTGATTGAAATAGCTTTTGATTTCTGTAAATATGACCGACTAATGCTGCAAATTCAACAAATGACCATTTTCAGTTCTTTACAACTTATAATATGTTTTGAAACTCTGTTGTGCATAATATATAATATATATATTTGGAACAGTGCATTTAGAGTTTTTTATTTAAAAAAATACTCTTTTCATTGGGTGGTTTCTTCAATGAAATTCGATGTATACCCTAACGGTTGGTGACTTTAAAATTATACGGACTGTCAGAGGCATCATGCACCTATTTTTTTTAAGGGTGCACAGTGTGCACAACACACATGTAAATTTGAATAATTTCAACTTTACTTCTATATCTGTCTCTGAGGTACGAATGTCACTGTTAGGTCTGGATTGTAAAAAGTCTTTTGGCCCAGACCAGATTGAGCCATATTTCCTTAAAACTGCTGCAAATTAGATTGCTGATCCTATCTCCTTTATTTTCAATCTTAGTCAGTGGTTCTATCCCCAAATCATGGAAATCTGCATTTGTTCTCCCACTATTAACGAGTGGAGACCCGTCAGCCTTAGACAATTACCGGCAAATCTCCAGATTATCTGTTTTGGCTAAACTGTTTGAGTCCCTTATTAATGTAAAATTGTATTTTAAGTCCCATCAATCTGGTTTCCGACAAGGACACAGTACAATTACGGCTGAAACCTCTGTCACAAATAATATTGTTAATGCTTTGGATAACAAAAACTCTAGTGCTGCACTTTTCATTGACTTATCTAAGGCATTCAACACCATCAACTACTTCTGCAAAGATTGAAAAGCATAGGTTTTAGTAGCACTGTGCTAAATTGGTTTTCTAATTGCCTGAGTGGTAGAACTCAATGTGTGGCATTGAATAACTGTACCTCTTCCTTGCTAGAAGTAAAAATGGGTGTCCCCCAAGGATCAGTTTTGTGTCCTATTTGTTTTTCTATTCATATAAATAATTTAAGTATGGATCTGAATCAAACAAACGTAAATTTTTATGCAGATGATACTATTTTGGATAAATCTGCTACGTCATTGAAGGAAGCAATTCATCATTTACAGTCTGCCTTTAGTCAGGTACAAATATCTCTGGTAGGATTAAAGTTATTAAAGTTGGTATTAAATGCTGAAAAAACAAAATCAATGGTTTTTACACTTCTCTTATAGATCTCACTGTTTCAACACAAAGTGGTACTCCAATAGAGAGAGTAACTTCCTACAAATACCTTGGTATTTGGTTGGATGATAAATTGACTTTTGGGGTCCATATTGAGAGCCGTTAAAAAAACTTAGACCCAAGTTAGGTTTTTATTTTAGACTAAAGAAGTGCTTTCCTTATTCAGCAAGGAAAAGGTTGGTGCAGAGCACATTCTTATCTATGTTAGATTTTGGTTATATGCATTCTATTAAATTTTTATTAAAAATTAAGATGTACTATATCATTTAGCCTTGCATTTCATTACAGGTGCAGCAGCTAGGACTCACTACTGCATTCTGTATAAAACAGTCATGTATACTATACAAGTCAACAGACAACTATGTTCAAGCAGATACATGTACCTGTAATAAATCAAAGAAATGTTGCCAAAAAATGACTGTTGACTTGTTCTGGCCTCCGTGCTTCAGTATTCGTAAACTATGGATTGATTCGCTCTTTCCTGCATCTTACTCCCCACTATGATCATTACAACAGAACTGTCAAAGGCCTTCAATACTCAGGATTTACATACATAAGTAATTTAAAATTTTAAAATTAGTATTGATTGTAACTAAATATAATGACTGGTTGTTTTTAGAGCAGATACAGTGTTCAAGTAATTTAAAAACGTGCCTCGAATGGTGTCAGAATTGTTTGTGTCCCTTCTCATAAATATCTAGGGATTAAAATAGATTATGAGCTGTCCTTCAAAATGCATGTTGATTAATAAATTAAGACATTGACATCTTCTATAAAAATAGGACATGCCCCTCACTGAATAGCAGAAAATAGATCATACAGTTGACATTTCTTTCTGTCCTTGACTATGGCAACATCATCTACCTGAATGAAGCTGACACGTCATTAAACCTGTTAGAGGTGGTTCATTATAGTGGACTATGTTTTTTTTATTGGTGACAGGTTTTGCACACATCAATGTTTGCTCATTCAGAAAGTATGGCACTCTGACCTCAGTTAGTTTAACACTGCTTCCTTATTTTTTTATAAGCCCCATTTGAAAACATTACATATAACCTGACATGTTTATTTACCCATTAAGGTAAAATAATCATCCCTTCGGAAAAAAACATATGTATTCATCACCAACATCATAATTCAGTCATTATATTGTGAACATTTGGTTAATGTAGGTGATTTTGGTAATTTATATATTACAATTTATATATATATTTATATATTCCGTATTATCTACATATATAGGAATTAAACGAGGGCAAATAAACAATCAGATGTGGCTGTCTTTTTAAACCTTAATACAACAGCCAATCAGAGGCTTTCTTGTTAGATATCACCTTCACCAGGGATGCCTACAGGAATCCTCGGGCCCAGGACACAACTCCACATTTAGGCCCCCGCTACAAAAATATGACTTTGCAAAAAACAAAATGTGGGCCCCCAAAATGTAGTAGCAGAGGCAGCATTAGTTCAATATCAGCAAAGGGGCCCGTGGTTGGTGGAATATCTGGAGTATGGGGCATGGTGTTGTGGAGATGGAAACACAGGCACAGGCTCTCCCTCAGTTGAGTGGGGCTCCTGTGCCATGCCCCATTTTCTCCTACCCCACCAGTTCTCCACCTTCTCCCCACTGGCCTGCTGTAATTTGCCCTGATTGAGGTCCATGGTAAGGAAATGGTGTTCCCAGATTGCAAGCTGGAAAGCCCACAACCCCTATAGCCCCCCGAAAATATTCTTGGGGAGACCCCAGTCCTCTGTCTCCGACTCCTCCTCACCAGAGGAAATTAGTCCCAATTCCTCATCAAAATAATTGTTTTCCTCTGGGGTGTTTGGAATATCCTGGGGGTAGCCCTGCCAAGGCCACATCGGCGGCGTGTAACCAAACCGGTCGCAAAACTGCTTGACTGTGGTGATGGGAGCTTCCAGTACAGGCTGCGCTCCTCCCATGAAGGTGAAGGCATAGCCTGTCTGCCTTTCCCAGGTCTCTAAGTCATTTTTGTCTTAAGGCGGTGCATTCTGTCACAATTTAGGATGTGTTCGATGTAGAAGGAGATAGACCAGGCAATGTGTATGGTTCTGTCTTTTAATGAACACCGCAATGAAGACAATAGGCAATAACAATACTTTTTACTTGCTGACAGATCATAAGAGCTTTGCACAATGTAATAGAATTCAGGAAAAGTTAGTAGACATAGAACATTTAAAGAAAACTATTAAACGTACGCTATCTTTTATTCAATAAACAAATACTTTACTTACGACTCAGATATGTGGAGATGACACAAACAGTAGAGAACGCGAGCATCCGTTGAAACACAGCAAGTAGGGAACCAAACGCACAATAACCAGACACTATCAATGCACCGCGTACACCCCTGAATCACCAGAGCTTAAATAGTATCAGAATAGACAATAGCTTCTGGTGTTCAGGGGGGCGGTGCTCCATAACAGCTCCATAATACCATATCCCTACATATTACAAAAACAACAGTACCTTGTACTGATCATTAAGAGAGAACACAAATAAACAATATAACATAAATGCATATCTCACACAAGAGTTCATAACTCAGTACATGGTAGCGCTGTCCCAACTAATACATTTATTATTTTTTATATACAGTATATACATTTTTACTGAACACAGGAATAATACAGGGACATATAACCATTTCTGAAAATAAACATTATTTTGTCCATAATATGTATTTGTTTCTAGTTATTGTGAAATGTTGATTTTGCTATTATTTAAGTTGATGTTTTTCATTCCTGAATCTAGTTAACACAATATGCTAGTTAACATTTACTAGTCCTAAAACATATTTTTTATTCTTTGTAATTTTTTTTAAAGTTACATAGTGCATGTTTAATATGACACCAAAATTATGTCTAACGCAATGTTTACCTCTCATTATTTAAATACTCCCCATTAAAAACAAAAAACATATACTACCACATTTCTTAACCTAAATGTCCCATGATATGTATACATATTATTATTATATATTTACATATGGACTATTCCTCCCTCCTCCCTTGACTTATCTATCCCTCAAATCAACTTTAGATACCATTTCTCCTTGTCCTCTACAACTGAGACCTGACTTCACATAACTTCCTAACTTATAGTTCCAAGAGAGAAAGTGAGACTGGGAAAGGGATGAAACGATACATGTGGATACATAAAGGATACATGTGGTCAGAATAATCCTAATCTCTTGTTTTACATTTACATGTGTCCCTGTGGAAATGCACTTTGAATGTAACATCAATTGAAAGTGCATTTATCAATTAGATATCTAGGTGACAGTACCACATAACCCAGAGTAATTCCATTTTGACAGCGAAGTAGCTATGAGAGCTTGTATTAAGACCTGGATTGATTCTTGTGTGAGGTAAAACCGTACTGTGAGAATATTCTAGCATGAACCTGCAGGGGTGAGTCACCACTGTGATGTATGCGGATAATGACAGGGTGTTCAACTGTGTAGTTCTCAATCATGATAGAGAGGTTTTCAAGTTAACCTGTCCTATTTAAAAGGAACAGCACATACCTCTTGTCATGGTTGAGCCTGCATTGGGTACAAACAGAAATGTCTGCCCGGTATGCAGAAATGTATGTCCCCTCCTGGGTGTAAGACAGAAAAATGTTGTTTTTGAGTATCATAACAATGATTAGAGAGACCATGTGAGGATATGATGAAGGAAAATGATGTGGGCGAGGAGAGCACCTAGAACTAAACCCTGGGGGACACTATTAGTCAGAGTTCATGGGGTAAACGCAGATCCTGTCCATATAACCTGTTAGGAGCAGCCTGCGAGAAAAGATGCAATCCAACAGTGTACAGACCATGAGACACCCAGCAAAGAGAGAGGAAATGAGGATCTGATGGTTGACAACGTCAAAGGCACTGGATATCTACAAGGATGAGGACAGAGGAAGGAGTCTGGTTGAGCATTGCAAAAACAGTAATGTCCTGAAGAAAAGCAAATACATATAGAAAGACACTTCTACTGCTCAGACGAAAAGACAAGCACACAAATCCCCAAATTTAACAGAGGAACAAAAACACATAATGTGTAGAAACATATATAGAAACATGTTACATTGTTGAATGTTCCCAATAGGAAAGGTGTCCATTTTATCAAATTTAGTTAGACTATCAGTCAACTTACAGCTCTGGTAGAGACATAAGGGACCACTGCAAAACCACCTAAGTTTACTATTGATAGGTATGTGTTTGGGTAAAATGTGCATCTTTGTTTTATTCCATAAACTATTGACAATTTCTTCCAAATTCAAATTAAAAATATTGTCATTCAGAGCGTTTATTTGCAGAAAATAACAACTGGTCTACATTTTTACATTTAAAAATCCTCTTTCAGTTAGTACAGGGACATCCCCCCGGAGCAACTTGGGGTTAAGTGCCTTGCCCAAGGACACAACGACAGTTGGCACAGTCGGGAATTGAGCCAGCAACCTAACCAATAAGCGAGTGTTGTCAGACCTTGATTTATGCAAAGAAACTTATATCATATTCATGTTTAAACAACACAATATGAATCTAACTTAGGAAAGATTCAGAAATCAATACTTGGTGGAATAATAATAATTGTATAATAATAACAAATTACCTTCATGTGTCTTGGCATGCTCTCCACCAGTCTTTCACATTGATGTTTGCTGACATAATGCCACTTCTAGTGCAAAAATTCAAGCAGCTCAGCTTTTTGTTTGATGGCTTGTGACCATCCATCTTCCTCTTGATTACATTCCAGAGGTTTTCAATATTGTTTTAAGAAAAATTTGCAGTGGTCTCTTAATTTTCCAGGGCTAGATATAAAATGTACTTGCGCTACAGTTTAGTCTATTATCTTTCCAAAATATCAAGGGACTATTATTTTTGCCAGAATGAGACTGTAGGAAATCTATTGTTGTTAAGGCTTGGGCAATCTGTTTGGATTCTTTGAATATTACAGGATAATCAACAGCGGGTCTGGGTTAATGGAGTCTCAAAGATTTATGAGAGGATCTCAAAGGTTCCAGATCAATACCCATGCAGGATAGAGAACAGGGTGAAGCAGTGTAGCAGTGTGCCCTCTGCAGTTTGACACGTGCCACATGAAGGTGAGTTATCAAGATGTAATTTTGTTGTTAAATAGTGTAGTTTATCTTAGACCTTTGAAAAGTACAGCAAGGGGGGACATTTTTAAATAAGTATGAATTATGTTTCTTTCTCCTGATAGATGAATTGACTAACTTTATACGTAGACCAAATAATCATATCAAGTTAAGTATGACTGGAATACCAGACTGGATTTTTAATGATCAAATGATTATATTATAAATGTTGCCTCTCACTTGCCTAGTTAAATCTGGGTATTAATGGAGGCAAAAAGAGGACCCATTCTTTTCTACTTTTAAACTGTTGGGAGGTATTGCATAGCATTTTTCTATTAAGTCAATGCTCTTCTTAAAATCATGCATGGTGTGACTGTTGAAATCAGACATCCAGACCTCTTTTGGTTGGTTAATCATTAAACTCATTAATGAAAATACATTGTCTGTAAGATGGGACTGGCCCCAGGTCAGCCAAATTGTCTTTTGATGCAGCCGTAATGATGATGGTGTAAGTTTTAGCGTTTATCTCAGCGTTACCCATCCTCTGAATACCTTTGTGATTGCAGTAGACAGATAGCCTACTGTGTTTCAGAGGTTTCTGATTACCGTTCACTGGACATCACTCAAAAAGATGTGTTATGAATTAAGAGGAGTGACAAAAATGTATGTTTTTTTAGAAAATAATACATGAGCAACGTTTGATTCTGACCAACCTAGCTGACAATTTTACTGGAAAATTCCTGTCTGCAGTTGTCAAATCAGAGGGGTCATCTGTTGGATTCTTGAGGACTGGAGCAACGATCAGAGAGGAGTGAGAAATGGAAGATGGTTAGGGGCTTAGGGAAACCGTGGTAGGGGGAAGGGTTTTGGGTGACTAGACATTTGCAGGATTTCATCTTGAGAGAGTGGGAAAAAACAGCTTGACAGGCTCTGTGTGTGTGGGTCTAGTCAACTCAGTAGGCTGAGATAATGAAAATATTTCCAAAGTAGTGGACAAGACATCCGCAGCGAGCAAAGATGGGGGAGGGGTTAAATGGAGGTGTTGGTGCTGTTTGGGCAGCTCTATTTTGAATAATCTGGTCTTTGCTGAGGATTGTGATTGATATCAAGTAAGGTTTCATTTTTTTTTTCATTAAGTACAGTATTTGTTTATTCATTTATTTGTGCAATATTGTTTCATCATAATTTAATTTTTGTTATTATAAGTATTATTTTATTCGCTTAATTTTGTTGGGCATTTTCCTGTCATCAGCTTATTACGCATTAGTCTCAATGAGACTCACTGTTAAAATAATGGTAAAATAAGGCTTCAAATGTGAGTTGGTGACTTGTGTTTCCATGACAACTACTTCTAAAATACATTTTCCAGTTTCGGTGTCCCCTATCTAGACTATTATATGTTTTAGGATATTTTTAGTGGTTCGTACAGTATGTGCTCTACATATTCACATTATATGCAGGGTTATTTGAACAATTTAATGTAAGCTTTTCTCTGACAATGATGTACTTGGACTAACTCTGACACTACTTGTAATTCCTGTAATATTTAGATGACTTGTCATATTTGGATTATATGACATGCAAATTTTCTTAATGTAATATAGAATATTCTTAATGTAATTCTTAACGTGTTAAAGGTTTATGATAAACCTTTAACAGTTTTGGGGAAATGTTCACATTTTTTATAGCGCATGAACAGTAAGCTGCTGGAAAGCGCCCGTGTTATGTAGCAGCACAAGGTTAATTGTTTTTCATTTAACAGACTGTCAGTGCAAAATAATGTTTTGCACTGTGCTCTAACAGGTATCATCTTGGGTCAGTGATTTTCCCTTTTCCGCGGGACGTTGGGTTTTGGAGTTGGCACTCGTTGCCTGTAGAGATGAGGGAGAGTGGAGAGGGGTCCAGTGGGTGATCAGGAAGTCTGAAATTGGCCCTGAGAGAGCATGACTGTCTAAGAAAAGCCACAAAACTGAAGACGAGAAACAGAAAATGCAGTCCCCTGCCGGGGGAGGGAAAACTAAACTCCCTCCACAAGCCTCATATCACATTTAGCAACACAACAACATAACAGAACTTTTACATCCACTAGCTTTCCTTAAGTGCACAATAGCGGTGGTATCCATTCTAATGAGCTTCAGAAAAACCCATAAATAAGTGCAGAGCATTAAATTGGTACCGTTTGTGTGGATTATATGTTGTTATGCCAGGAGTGCTTTTGTCTTAATCTGTAGGATGACCCCTTTTCATGCTGTGTCTAATAAACTCACCATGTTGTCCTATTTACAGAAGACAGTGTATGTTCTAGTGGCCACAGGTCCAAACTAGATCTTAAACGCTGTCTCCATCTGCCGAATCGCCTCTACCGACTGGCAACAGGTTTCCAAAGATGAAAGAGTGGCATGGTATAAATGTCATTAAAAAGGCAAGGGAGGCAATGCATGCTGGGAGACTACAGAGAGAAAGTGAGGGAGAGACAGAAAGACACAGAGAGGGAGGAAGGATATACTGAAGCGTAGAGTGAGTTCTGTGGTTCAGGATCTAAGGAAGAGCTGAATCTTGTGTTAAATAATTGACTCCTCAGTGATCAGAACTTGATTTAATTAGCCCTTGTTCTCCTGATATAATCAGGTCCCCATCGCCCCCATTGCTAGCTGAGGTGTTGCACTGTGATTTGGGGGGGTAGGATGCTATGATCCTCTGCTGTGTGTTCACCATGGGGATGCTCAGCTAGAGGACACAGGGACACACGGGGCCAGTTGACAACACAACATAGAGGCTAACAGTAAAGACGCTAACAAAGCCTTACTGGTGGAGCCCGTTGAGTGTGATAGCTCTTGTAAATGGACCACGTCTACCAAATGTATTTACATTACAGGGTTAGCCTCCTAATTGCCCTCCCTCGAAACATTTCATACAAGCATGAGTGCATGTAAAATGATCATAGATCAATGTTCCTGAGCCAGGTTGTAATTGAACAGAGGACAAGGGGACATCTTGCTGGGTGTAGATGTCGTCTGATCTGCACGTCACGCTGGAGCACACTCAGTCTTTGCAACTTGGCCCACGCTAGTTAGACACTCGGCCGACAGAACCCTGCCCTTAGAGGGTGCATTGCTGGGCTGCTGCCAGCCCAAATTACCTGATTCAGACCCCATTTGTTTTAATGTAATTTCTGTTAAAGGGGATTAGGATTATAAAAATATATTGACTATGTTCAATCAATGTGCAATATAAAAGGTATCTGCTGTTGTTTTCTGCAAATGGTTCCTGCTACTTAAAGTGAAGGAGAAAGCCATCATATTCTCATTCAACCTGAGAGAGTTTCGTCTTGTCAGCATTTTGCAATATTCATCTGCCTTTTGGAGTGGCGAAAAACAAACCTCTTCTGATTGAACTCCACATGCAGCCAGGTTGGGAAAATATGTCCCGGTTGGGGATCCAGTCCATAGATTCTGCCCATGACCTGGAAGCAGAATGTAACTGCAACTACATCTTTGACCACACAACATTTTGGTAAGCAAAAACTCTAGCTACCTTTTAAGGGTAGACTGGTGTCGAATCAGTTGCGCTGTGGTGGCTCTATCTATCAGAGCACCTTCTACCCACAATCTCACACACACACACATACACACACACACACATAAACACCCACAGCCACTAACACACCTTCGCCTTTAACCATCACACTCTCCACTTCAACCTCTCCTGGTTAAACTTAGGCCAATTTTTATAGGAATGCTACGGTACGAAGTGTACAGTAAGTGCCTGTGACACCTTTGCCGGTGCCAAGAGCCCACACGTCAGCCAGGGTTGACAGAATGGCTGGCACATGCCTGAGGGCCCTGCAAACTTCCACTCCATAATTGCATCCCATGTCAACCTGTGACAAGTCAGCCTCAACCACTGCTGGAGAGCACTAATCACCGGCCAGGCCTTCTCCCCTCCTCAACACAATTGCCTCTCTCTCTATTCCACAACCTCTTTCTTCAATCCCTTACTCCCTCTCCTACCCATACCCTGCTTTAACAGCCATTACCTCTTTACTACCTCCAGCAATCAATGTGAGTCACCGATGAAGGTGGCTTGCTTATTATGGTGCTTCTTTAAATGGCTGGCGTACAGCTATTTGTCATCCTCACTGGCACTTACGGTCAGTATTGTGGGGTCTTTCCACTTCACTAATTTTCACATGAATACAAATCAAATCATTAGAAGAGGTTAAAATCTTAATTGTCATTCGAGTCTTACTGGATAACTGCTGATTTTGAATATTTTTCTTTCAGATAGTATTGGGGGATTTTCAGGGAGATTTGAAGAGACTTTTGAGCAATGGTAACACACTGTACACCAAGGCTGATTGTAGAGTGATTTTTCGTATGTCACTAATTGTATTAAGGATGTCGTCCACAGAGTGAAACATATACATCCCAACTGCGGACTAAAGATATAATTTGGCGAAACCGTAATAATATACAATTACATTAATTAACAGCCAACGTAAGCCAAGGCTGAATACAAACATGATTTTTGCAAATGTTCAGCATGAAGACACATCACAGTCTCAACTGAAGAAAGTGACTTAAGATAACAACAGATTATTAAAGGAAAGCAGCTGTGTCGTGGATATCAAGACCCACTCCCAGACAACCTAAATACCTTCTTCACACATTTTGAGAAAAACAACACCAAACAATCAGCAAGAGCCCCCACTGCTAATGCGGAAGATTCAGTGAAAACATGAGAAGGACTTTCAAACATTTTAATGGCCAGGGTTTGTATCCTGGTCACAACATTCTGACAACGCCCCGGGGTCCAGCATGTGGCGTTGCAAATTGAGGTGGGTGGGTGGGTGTGTAGTCAGATGGGGACACCTTGTCAAGTCACTTTGGGCAAGTCTCTGTTTAGGTCAGGCGCCTGTGAATTCAATTGTGATTGTCTAGTTGATGAATGTGTCCCCTCACTGCACATGTATCAACAAAAGTCTTCTGTGCTAGAATTGCTGTGGAGTTGCCAATGAGAAAGGGTCAAAAGGGGAATTAGACATGACCAACTGAAAGAGGAGAAAAATAGGGGTAACATTTTAAAAAGTGTAGCGGTCTAAGCTCCAAAGGTGCCACCACAGTGGTGCCAAAAAAAATGCTGGCCCCCCACTGGCCCCCACTTCAAAAAATAAAATAAAATGTTTTGTGTTTACCTTTATACAGAAAACAAATCTACGGAGACCCGCGTCTATTTTAAAACTGAGTTTTAAAAACATATATACAAAAATATATAAAATAACTGATATTAACTGATAATACCGGTATTAGCTTATGAACAACAGATAATTAGTAACATTATCTGTAAAATCAGAAACCAAAGTATATTAGTATGCAATTCCTTTACTCTCATATTGACATTGTTTGTACCTAGCCTATACTGCCGTGCAAAGACAGAAGACCGTAATTCAATTTTTGAATGAAAATTTGTTATTGTCATTTTTGGAACATTAAAGACTTACTTTATCATGTGGACAAATATCTTGATAGGAATTTTGGGTTTTCATGAGCTGTATGCCAAAATCATCAGTATTAAAACAATAAATGACCTGAAATATTTCAGTTGGTGTGCAATGAATCTAAAATATGAATATGAATATGAATATGAAAGAATGCCCTATGTTCTAACACTTTTCTATCAGAAACAGAATTAAATTTTTCATCAATTTGAGCTACAGTGTCTCGTCTGTTGGATCGACGGACCACACAGTTCAGCCTTCGCTCCCCACGTACATCAATGAGCCTTGGTCAGCCATGACCCTGTCGCAAGTTCACCGCTTTTCCTTCCTTGGGGCACTTTTGATAGGAACTGATGACTGCAGACTGGGAAAACCCCTCAAGAGCTGCAGTTGTGGAGATGCTCTGACCCAGCCGTCTAACCATCACAATTTGTCCCTTGTCAAAGTCGCTCAAATCCTTATACTTTTCCACTTTTCCTGCATCTAACACAATGATGATGCTGGATTCATTATAGAGTGACTCTAATGTTTGTTTGACAATCAGATAAAAACAGTTCATCCAGTTGCATAGAGGCCTAATACATTTGCACACATTAAATGGTCTGTCTTTACTATTATTTCCATTAAATAAAAATGTGTGCACAGTATTATCTATATTTTTGCTTCAGGTTGGCTTATATTTAGGATAGTTTGGAACATTGAATGAGACACCTTCAAGTGATCCTCAATCTCCTAGTTCCTCCACTAAGGTTAAGCCAGGTACAGTATATGCTATGGTGTTGAGTTACAGTACATGTTATGGTGTTGAGTTACAGTACATGATATGGTGTTGAGTTACAGTAC
>JACXGM010001349.1:0-18148 GCA_016801145.1 Umbra pygmaea
TGGTAGTACCTGTAGTAGGTGATCATTAAACTAGAAGTAGTACCTGTAGTAGGTGATCATTAAACTAGAAGTAGTACCTGTAGTAGGTGATCATTAAACTAGAAGTAGTAGTACCTGTAGTAGGTGATCATTAAACTAGTAGTAGTAGTACCTGTAGTAGGTGATCATTAAACTAGTGGTAGTACCTGTAGTAGGTGATCATTAAACTAGAAGTAGTACCTGTAGTAGGTGATCATTAAACTAGAAGTAGTACCTGTAGTAGGTGATCATTAAACTAGAAGTAGTAGTACCTGTAGTAGGTGATCATTAAACTAGTAGTAGTAGTACCTGTAGTAGGTGATCATTAAACTAGAAGTAGTACCTGTAGTAGGTGATCATTAAACTAGAAGTAGTAGTACCTGTAGTAGGTGATCATTAAACTAGTAGTAGTAGTACCTGTAGTAGGTGATCATTTCGCCACCCAATTTGTTGTTAATCTTAGCGTCCTGAGCCAAGTGACGGATGGACTTGCCGTGCGGCTCCTTGTGGCTGTCAATCCAGTAGAGCCACACTTCCTCTTCCTCCGTGTCCCCACTCATATTGGTTGAGTCCAGAGTCAACGTCTCAACGTTGGCAATGAGTCTGGGATAAAGACGATTAGGGAGAACACACTGAAAATGGGCTGTTACATTGTACCACCTTTCCTGTGCCTGCTGTAAAGTACTGTACTACACAATTTCATACTACACTATGCATAACTGTAATGTACAGGCCATTTAACGTGAGTTAACCAGCTAATTAGTATTAATTGCAGATGTCTTTTAATGCAAATATATATCAGCATGATTGAATCTTAACATCAGCGCTGCCTCATTACACACTAAATGATGTGGAACCATCTCCAATTTCGAGAAGCAGATTCTGAATAGGTGTTACTTTCACTGTGTTGTGGTGTGTGTGTGTGTGTGTGTGTGTGTGTGTGTGTGTGTGTGTGTGTGTGTGTGTGTGTGTGTGTGTGTGTGTGTGTGTGTGTGTGTGTGTGTGTGATTTAATACACTCATATTTAAGAGTTAACACCAGGTTTTAGGTGATGTTTAGGTGAAGAGGTAGGGAAAATGGACATAGAAAGTGTGTGAATCTCACTTGGTTTGGATGAGGATGTCAGCGTTGGCAGGGTTCAGCATGAATTTACAGATAAGCTCCTGTGTCACTGGGATGGCAGTCTTATTGGACACACACAGGTCTGACAGGTAGTCCAGGAACCTGGTAACAGAGGCAAACCACATGCATTTTACTAAACCTGTTCAAAGACAATGAAACACCTCTCCCCTTTTTCGTAGGGCCAGGCTGGACACCATAGTCGACGTCCTAGCTGACAAGTGTCTGGGAAGCCCCATGGGCAACACTGGGGAGAGATCATCAGCTGGAATTTCCTGGTCTCGTTTTTAGTAGTAGCTCCCTCAGGCAACGTGGGTGTGTGTGTGCATGCAAAGCAGTGGGCGCCAGGTGAACGAGCAAGCTCTCACATTTGTTGACCAATGGGATTTGTGTGGTGACACAAGCAGCGTTGGAATAGGCAGACTGGATAGGAGTGGATACTACAGGTCCAATTGCAAAAATGTTGATACAGTACGGAAAATGCAAAAAACTAATAGTAATTTAATTCAAAATTATATTCAACCTGTACTATATTAAAAACACATTATTTGATGTTTTACATGAATTTAATTTATTTAAATTCAAGCATTCACTTGTAATCTGGGCACAATGTGGTTTGGCGTTGTCCTGCTAGAAAATGCAGGGACATCCTTGGAAAAGACGACATCTGGATGGCAGCATATGTTGCTCCAAAATGTGTACATATCTTTCTGCAGTAATGGTGCTCGCACAGATGTGTAAGTTACTCATCCCATGGACACTGACGCAGCCCCATACCATGACAGATGCTGGCTTTTGGAGCTGACACTAACAGCTTGGATGGTCCTTTTCCTCCTTGGCCCAGAGAACACAATAGCTGTTTTGTCCAAAAACTATTTGAAATGTTGACACGATTCCACTGTGAAACTGTCCATCTCAGATGAGACTGAGCCCAGAGAAGTCAGCGGTGCTTCTGGACAGTGTTGATGTATGGCTTCTGTTTTGGATAGTAAAGCCTGAACTTGCATCTGTGGACGTAGAGGCAAAAAACCTACTGACAAAGGTTTACAAACGTATTCCTGTGCCCATGTCAGGATATCCATTACAGACTCATGATGGATTTTAAGACTGACATCTGAGCTCACAACCATTCAGAAGTAGCTTTCATTCTTGCCCTTTATGCACCGGGATTTGAACCGATACCTTGACTACTTTAATTATATTGTGCACTATAGAAGGTGAAATGCCCAAAATCCTACCGATTTGTCTTTGAGGAATGTTTTCTCAAAGTGTTGAGAAAATTAGTCGCTGAAGCATCTGTTGGCAAATTGGCGAGCCTCGACCCATCCTTGCTCTTGAAGAACTAGGCCTTTTTTGGAGGCTCCTTATATACTATGAATACACGATTGCCTCAACTGTTTCACATCACCTTCTTTCAACGTCACGTCGCTATTAGCCCTAAATTATCACTGTCCCAACTTTATTCGAACATGCATCAATTTCAAAATAAAGGTTTACCTTAAAAAAACTATGGAGTGGGGGTCTGCGTGGCTTAGTTTGTTAAGTCGCTCCATTGCACGACAGTCTACATCATGATAGTCACAGGTTTGAGCCTGACTATGGGTTCTCTGACTTTCCCCAGGCCTCCGGCATGAGGCAGCTCAAATTGGCGAAGCGCTGCCCAGGATTTGTGTTAGATAAGTCAGATTATCTATCCTGCTACGTCACTCTCCAGCGACTCCTTGAGTCCTGATCAGGGCACCTGTGCATTCAATCGCGAAAGTGTGAATCGTAATCATCCCACGGATGACCCGACTAAAGGCTTCCACGTCGGAATCGCAGTGCCAAAATTATTGGCCGTTGGGAGGCATATGGTTGGATGAACCATGTGCACGCCCCTCACCATCCCACAGATCTATCCAAGGAGTTGTGGAGCTGCCGACAAGGCAGGATAATAGGGAGTTGGGAGGGGAGAAAAACTGGAAAAATTTAATACGCAGTTGATTACGTGAAACATCAAAAACCTTGTCTTTATAAAATATTTTTAAATACAAGTCAACGTACATTTACAAATCTCTCCTCTTTGTTTTTATTAGCATTTTCCATACTATCACAACTTTTTCAGAAAAGGGGTTTTAAAAAGTCCACAATTTTCAACTCTCCAAAATGTGTCTTTGGGATGCAAATGGACTGTTTAGGAACAACTGGAAATTATTGTTATGCATTCTTTGTTTGGCACATTAATATTCAAAAACTGGCTTGTTTATCATAGCCTCTGTATCGGATAAAATGCATGTTTTGGAATCAAAATGTATTTAAAATAACTTCTGAAGTTCCCTAACTGTATGTTAGTTCAGTCCAATTGTTTAATGTTTCCCTATATCGTGGTGTTTATCATATCCCATCCACACCTTGGCTCTCTGTTGCGTCGCAGCAGCTTGACAAAGGTCTCGATCTCCTTGGCCGTGATGTGCTTCTCCAGCAGCTTGCGGTTGTTGTGAAGGAGGGCGGTGATGGTGTCCTCTGCCAGGATCTCATAGCCGATCTGAGACTGCATGATGGAGAACTTCTTGGCGATGTACTCCTACAGGACATCAACTTGTTACATTTTATTTGTTAACAGGAACCATCTGTTTCATGCATGAACATGCATAATGACCAACTCTCGCTTTTGTGAACGATTGCAATAAGCCTTGTGGTCGTGTCTACTGCATACTATACCATATTCCTAATGTTCCACCCAAACTGTCATTGAAACCATCTAATCTGGGTATTAATAAGACCTGTGATAAGCTCAATCAATAAGGTACAACAGAAAACCAGCAGGCTCCAGCCCTAATGACTCTACCCGATTTATTCGGCCGGTAATGCATTTTGCACACTCAACCGCACAGCTGTCTTTGTATGTTTTCTACACTATGTTTTGCACACTCATAGCCTTGATTATTATGCCACCTACTCTAGTTTTATTTTGCACTGCCACTTTGTACTACCATAAATCTACCACTCTCTCTCCCAGACCCTAAGTCACATTGACTGTATAGTATATTGTCACGCCATTATACTTACCAAATATCTACCTCCATATGTTGACATTTGTTACACTAACTGTACAAACCCTTAATTTGTTTAATCTGAAAATCTGAACACTGTGTTCTTGTTTTTTTTATATTGTTTACTTCTTGATGTGTGTTCATGTGTAACTCTGTCTTCTGCACCTTGGTGCTTTATCTTGTCCAGGTCGCTGTTTCAAATGAGAAACTGTTCTTTTACAAAAAAATATTTGTAAAAATGTTGGTACGACTTTGGTATCCCTGCTGTAATAATAGTTATTCATCTGATTGACTACCATTATTTCAGGGTTGCAAGTTTGACCCATCTACATTGATACTAGCCTGGTTCTTGCGGTAGTCCATCTGGGAATGGCGAAGCACCCGGTAGCACAGCTGCAGCATGTACTTGAATGGAGAATAGCGCTGGTCGCCCAGGTCCTCCAGTTTCAGCATAGGGCCCTGACCCTGGTCTGTGAAGGGAGCCTTCAGAATGCCAAAGATCTGGAGACACCCGAGGAGGAGACAGAAATACAATTATAACTAACAGAAATTAAAATGTATTGATTCTGTTTTTTGTTTCATCATCTCGAATTGACTAAATAAATGACTGAATGTAACATGTAATTACAATAATTACCACCGCATGCATCATTTCAGATAACATTTCTACAACAACGCTATTAGTACAGTCCAAGTCTTCATTCACTTGAATTACAGTGATCCGTCAGAGCCAGCTCTCTGCATTCTCACCCTTATAATTCAACATGCCATGGACGTGAGGCTAGCTCAGCTGCCGGCCTGCTTGTGTGTTAGTTGCTAAGTATACGAGTCTAAATAAACCTGCGAATTGGCATCGCTGAATACTTGTTGCAGAAAGTGATCAATTATGTGAAATGTTAGACCAAGGTCTGAATGCCTCGGTTTATTAAAAAGTACTGTTGTGATTTGACGACAGATGACATAAACGCTGGTCAAAGCAGAATGAGCTAGTGGACTAGGGAGAAATGTCTCCAAGTGATCTTCTGTATTGAATAGTGTGTTTGCGTGCGTTGACCTGGGCCAAGATGTTCTGCTCCCTCATGAGCTTCTGCCTTTCCCGGTTGGGGTTGGAGATGACCACAGACAGCACGTCCTGACTGTCGTTAGGGACCTCACACAAGAAGAAGATCAGGTCCTCCAGAAGTTTGGTGACAAACCTGGAAAATGTGCCACCAAAACAAAAGAACATTGTTAACACAGTTTGACAGAAAAACAACAATCTACAAGAAACTATGGAAATATTAAATGAGCTACACTAAAACATGGAGAATTATCTACAAAAAGTGGATCAAATAGTATGAAAAATGTATATTAATAAAATTAATAATCTGATAACATAGTACCGGTATTTTAAATAAACAGGGAACATTGAATAGATGATAACATATTTGAAGTAAACAGTGGAACCCTCTTGGCTGGGACACTAGGGGGCACACTGTACCTCCTAAAATTATTGTAAGCCTAACATGTGTTGTATTTTATTGATAAAAGCCCTCCCCTCGGGCCACATCCACCAATGCCTTTCGAGAAAGGCAAGGATTTGAGCCAATTGAAATGAGCCTGAGCCAGTGTGTTTGGTGCCAGTCAGCTGGTACCTCCTCTCGTTCTGAGTGATGTTGCCCCGCTGCATCTGCTTGACGCTGAACTCTAACACCTTGTTGGCATCATTGGCAAAATCCAGGTCGCGCACCTCAGAGAGGGGCACAGAGACAATGGCAAATGCCTCCTTGTCCTCTTTCGTATTACATGTGCCAATCTGTGGGTAGAGGGCAAATGTTATCACGTGAACGCCTCTAAAGACAACAGCAAACCCTCCAAACTGCACCAAGAATTGCTGGTATCTTCTTTCGGGCACACAGTTTGACTACATGGTGACAGTTGAACTTCGATGCACACAAAAACACAGGAGTGGATTGAAGAGACACTGGGGGATGCCGGACCTTGAGCATGACTGGGCGCTCCTCCTCCGTGTCAATGTTTAAGTTAGTGCTCGTCACCCAGGTGTTGGTGCAAAGGTGCCTCATGCGCACATATGAGTTCCTGATGGAAGAGAAGGGATTAGAGTTCTTATATAGTGTCTTAAGTGTTTGTTTTTTTAGGGTGCATTTCTAAGTAATTCAGGGGCAGTTATCCAACCTGGGCACCAGACAGTCCGCTCTCTGCAGCGTGGTGGCGTCCAGCTCAAACAGAGAGGCGATGTCGTTGCCATGTGGCACAGACACCAGGGTGTAGGCGATCTTCTCTGCAGCATGACGCTTCCTCTTTGAATAAACTGTATCCGTCTCCGTCTGCGGGCGGTGAGGCAGGCAGAGGACAGACAGACAGGCAGGCAGGCAGACAGTTGGATGCAAAAGTTCAATGCGAACATCAATTAATCGGCGCAACAGATTCAAAGCCCAGTGGGGACAAAACGTTTCAGCAAAGGTAATTACAGTGGATTGCGATTGGCTGCGCGGATGCTGCAGATGGGTAATTGGCCGGCAGTGAGACAGTCAAACGCTGCCGCATTCGCTGTCAGCCAGAGACGGCTCCTCTCACTGTGACTCACTCCATCCAGCAGTATATAACGGAACAGACATCACGTCTGCCTCCCCCACTTCCCCCTGCCCACACCCCCCTCCCAGGGCAGCCCCACACATCAGACATTATGTAAGGGTGAGTGTCTGTGTGTGCGCGCGCTCCTTACAGCGGCAGAATACCAATGCCGGAGGTGGACGAGTGCAGGGAGAGCTGTCTTGAACCAGAGTGTGTTGCTCTTTACATTCTGTATGTGGCGAGTGTGCGTTTGTGCGCGAGAGGGAGTGAGTGTGCGGATATGAAAGTTAAAGAAGAGAGAGAAAGCAGAAGCGAAGGAAGACAGTCGGGGTGGGTGGGAGGAGTAGTCTGCTCTTGGCGGTGAGGGAAGGGGATTGCATTATGAGACTTGAGGTGGTGTGTAAGAACAGAGGCCCTGGCAGGAGGAAGCCCAAGAGATTAACAGGCAAACCACTGCAGATACAGCTACACTGCCCTCCTCTCAACCAGCTATGATTCTACTTACTAAAACACACACTCTTCACTCACAAATCGGCTCTCCAATTGTTAACAAAATGTAGAGACAGTCAAATATATTTTCAATACACCTGTTATATTACGGTTTTATTATCGTTTTAAGAGAGAGCGTGGGGTGGCCAGGTTTCTAGTTCTTAAGGCTTATGGAATACGGGAACCACACAGGTGTTTTACTGACCTGATTCCCCTCTGCTTTCGGATCCACACTCTCATCCCGGAAATCAGGATTAGCCTACAGGCAAAAAAAAAAGTCAGTTACTGCCTCTTCAACATTTACTTTGCACACAACCAGGTATTCGGACACCACACTACTGCATGAGAAACTAACACCAAGCTATAAAATAGATGCAGATGGCCTGTGTGTTTCAACTGTATTAAGAAAATCACCAAATGTGACAGCGTGTGTTAAGACCAGAAAATGCCCCTCACTGACAGTCGGTCCAATAAAAAAAAAAGTGTTATTTTCCAACAGAATTATACCTAAACTTTGATTAGAAAGCAATCCCTACTAAGTTCTATAGTTGTTTCATCTAACCATCGTAAAAGGTATAACACTGACTGAGTGGCTCGCAATAAGAGCATATATATTTAATGACTGGAAAATAGAATGGTATTAGAGTTTACATTGTCATTGAAAAGCAATGAAAGTGAACAGCCTCTTGTACACTGTACAAGAAGTGTCATTCACTGTTATTTCTAGGAATTAGTTCAATGACCAGTATTCAAATTATCTGGTTAGCAGAGTCCAAATACACGACACAGCTGAACATTTCAACCGTGATGATAAATTCTAATGGACAGTATGGTGTGCGTGTGGGAACGAGGGAGAACGAAGCAGCTACCTCCGCAGCCAGGTATCTCCCCGTGGCCAGGTGTTTGAAGCGGAACAGGCTGTTCCACTGGCCGGCACCGCCTCTACAAGGGTCATGGTGCACAACCTGCCATGGAGAAAAACATTTTAAACACACAGTTACAGAATCACTGTAATTAAAACAACTACGGACCTAAATAGTCAGCTACAACAAAAGTAATTTGCACTAATTGTACATTTACTTACACCTTCTCATTTGACTGTATTTTTTCTTTCATCCTTACTCTTTGTGTAATTCTTGTGTATCTGTATTTATATGCAACTCTGTCTATACTTGCACCTTTTTGCACTATCTTGGCCAGGTCGCCGTTTTAAATGAGAAATTGTTCTCAACGTGCCCACCTGGTTAAATAAAGGTTAAAGAAAAAACTATAACACGTTTCATTTCTCTTTTGTCTTCAAAACAGGTGTTTCAATACAATCTACCATGTCAACAGATAAAATCAGACCAGACACAACAAAGCTGTCTATCTTCTGTATGCACTTGTTCACTAGTCTGTGCTCATTAAAGGGCAAAGATCGGTGAAATAAGGTGAATTTCCCTCTATCACTGCACGTGTGGGAACTGAAATGCTACGATCACATTGCAGAGGCAGTACCTCAATTTCCCAGAGTGCTTTGGAGCTGGTGGCGGAGGTGGCAGACTGTCGCAGTGTGGTCCTGAGAAAGATGTGCTGCTGTTTCCTGTAGTCATCACAGGTCAGAAACTTCTCCTGCTCTGCGTGGAAAAGCCGAACCACGTCCCCCTGAACAGACCGACAAAAACAAACAGGTTGCTTAACCTAAAAACAAGTTAAAATATCACATAATTTGAATTCTAATGAACTGAAGATACAACTTAACCATACAATGTTAGCAACGTAATAACCATTTGTCAAGGTTGTCTTTATTATGTTGTGCTTGCATTTGACGCTTTCGAAAAATGCATCACCATCCCTGTAGAGTGATGCCTATCCTAAGGAGGCTAGCAAACATTTCATCCAACCCCCCGAATGCATCGAGAGCCACCAGGCATGTCGGCGTGATGAGATGAAGATGAACCACTCACTCCTTTGAGGACGTCTTCTCTGTAGTCACTGAACTTCATGAACAGATTCACCTTCCAGCTAGTGTTGCAGTTTACAGCGTTCACCTACAGGAACAGCAGAGCGAAGAGCAGGGATTGTGAACACAGCTCAAACACACCCAGATGCCACTTCAAATCAGAAAGCCTCTTTTCATGGACAGGTAGACTGAGACAATAGAAACGGGAGAAATACAGAGTAGAAGACGTGACTACGTCGCCAAGCAGGACTAGCAGTGTGTGGACTGAAGCGCTAATGCTGAACAAGACTCGTCTAGAATCACCTGGACTGAAATCACTCAGAGAAACTAAGTTTTAAAAGGCAAACCTGTTGATAGGCAGCTTTTGGGGAGTTTTAAAAGGCTGAATGTTCTGAAAGCTATTGGGGGCACAGGCTGGGCCAGACCCAACACTGCCATCATCTTCCACATGTTTAAATACTAGAATAGTACAATGATCAGCAGAAACTTTATGACAACCTGCCTAATATTGTGTAGGTCAAAATTTTGCCACCAAAAACAGCAGCCTCAAACACAACAAACTCTGATGCACTGTGTTCTGACACCTTTCTATCAGAACCGGCATTAACGTTTTCAGCAATTTGAGCTAGTGTAGCTCATCTGTTAGATTGAAACAGACGGGCCAGCCTTCAGTCCCCACTTGCATCAATTAGTCTTTGCCGCACATGACCCTGTAGCAGGTTCACTGATTTTCCTTCCTTGGACCACTTTTGATAGGTACTGACCACTGAAGACCGAGAACACCTGACAATAGCAGCAGTTTTGGAGATCTGACCCAGTCGTCTAGCCATCACAATTTAGATCCTTGTCAAAGCTGCTCAAATCCTTATGCTTGCCCATGTGGCATATAGGCTCATTGATGCACGTAAGGAGCGAAGGCTGGCCCATGTGGTCCGATCCAACAGACAATCTACTCTAGCTCAAATTGCTGAAAAAGTTCACGCTGGTTCTGATAGAAAGGTGTCAGAACACAGTGCATCACAGTTTGTTGTGTATGGGGCTGCTGTTTTGGCAGCGAAAGGGGGAACTACACAATATTAGGCAGGTGGTCATATTGTTATGGCTGATCGTTGTATATCATTAAATAAAGTAAGCGCTACATTGAATCTTTATACACGTGCGTTAATGGATCTCACCTCTTTGCAGCCAGGGTTGTCGAGCAGCTCAATGTTGCTAGCATGGAGAGGCTGCCCTGCGTTCACAGGCATCAGGACCACCTTGTCTCCCACCACAACCTGGGGAACATCCACACACATCACCCTGACTCACTGAGGGCAGAGGGGGAGCGCCACAATCTGGCAAATGTCTACAGGGCCTAGCACAGAACAGGACAGTGGACACACTTCAACAGCAAAACCAAACCCCCATCCCATGCAAATGGTTACCATGTATCTGGAGTTGAGCCTTACTACACTAACAAACCGGGCTCAGCAGTCTTATTTTAGGCCCCGTTTTGAGTAGCGGGTGAGTACAAACCTTTGTGAGATGAAGGTAGTGTAGCCTGTAGGGAGATATGGTGCATTGACATGCATTCATACAGCAATGTGTGCGGTAGCAGCATCGCTGAATTCGGTGTTCTATACCGTTCTACATTTAAACCACATACATAATACAATAAATGTGAATATACCAATAATTATTTTGAAAGAATTGCATGTCATCTAAGAGTTGACAAGTTAAGTTTGAAATCAATCTTTTTTTAACCTAAAGTGAAGGTGATTTACATTCGGTAACTAATTGATGGTAACAGAATGACATCCAAATTATTATGCAAATTATATTTTACACTAATTTTCCTGAACAGCCGATGCAAATTTAAGTCAGTATAAAATGATATTGAAAGAAAAAAGTAATTTGAAAATTCAATTAACCCTGTACTATATTAAAACACATTATGTGATGTTTTATTTTGTGAATGTAATTTATTTTTGAATTATGATGCACAAAAAAAGGTGACAAAGTGTACACTTTTACATCTGAAGACACGCATAATGGATGAATGGGGGAAAATTCCACTTGCTAAACTGAACCAACTGGTGTCTTCAGTGCCCAAATGCTAAATAAGTGTTATTAAAACAAATGGTGATGATACATAGTGGTAAATAGTCGACTGTCCCAACTTTTTAGAGTGTGTAGTAGGCCTGGGCGATATGGCCAAAAAATGATATCACGATATAAAACAGGTATTTTTTCGATACAATATGCTTGATGATACATTAAAATATATATAGGACCTGCTGTGACTTCATTACATCAAAGTGTATTTTCTGCTGTATGAACAAATAAAAACAATACATAAAAAAATATTGATTGACCTTGTTATATTTATGTTTAGAATTAAAACTGAACTACAGTACAAGCAATATGAAATACTCTTCATTTGCGTGTGTGTGTGGGGGGGTGTATATGTATGTACATATATGTATATGTACTTGTACATATATGTTTTCATGTTTTTCTGTGAATGATGTGTGTATGCAACCAGAAGAAGTCTGTTTAATAAGTTTATGGTGTCTTGTAATCCCATGTGGGATGGGCCAAATTTTTTGGCATGACACAGAAATAAAAATATCTATCCATCTATCTAAAGTATTGTTTATGTTCGGAGTGTCTGCATATTTCAAGTTACACCAACATGTTTCAGCAGGGGTTTCTCATGTTTATTCTGCTAATAACTGTCTCTATTGATCTAAATGGCCTGAACTAGAACTTAAACTACACTCAATTCAATGACAAATTTAGGAACAAAGAGAGTAACTTTACTGGGTACAATAACTTCACTGTTGGCCTTAGATTTTGTCGTTACTTTGAATTTGACACTCCATGTTCTATGAAATGGAAAAACTATTTAACCAGGATACTGTCACAAGCTAAAAAAGGTCCTACTACTTCTAGATTGTATTTTTAGCAAATGTATCATTACAGTTGTTTGCAATATCATTTGAGAGAATTGACAATAACTAGTAAGCAAGATATTTGTGGGGTGTATTGTCCAGAAGATATACACACGCTTGCTTTGACCACCATGCGACAGACAAGAAAACACTGAGTGAAACATAACAGTGTGCTAGTGGAAGAATGGACAGAAGAAAGTGTGGATTGTGATGAACATAAATTACAATAAGTGAAGTCAATTCAGGTGCAATCATCCTGTTACAGAGTTGGCAAAATAATGACAATTTAATCAAATATTCAACCATTTGTTATGGTTCAACTAGAAGTGATGGGTCAACTAGTGTCACAGTCTCCCCTATGGGGACCTGACATATGCAATGAACTTTCTCCCATAGAAATAGAATGAACAGAAAGACCATTGCGCTGCTAGGCGTGGTCATTCAATTATGTACACAACAAATTGGCGATTGTTGTTAGTTGTCATGGCGACAACACGGAAATCGGTTCAACGCACGTAAAAATGGCTGCCACTCTGACCATTCTGCTACACAAATTTGAATTGGAATGGCCTTTCTATATACTCCATTTCTATGGTTTCTCCCCTGTATGTTTTGTTTTGGTTACAGTCTGTGTGAAGTGTGTCATTTGTTTCCCGCGCCTTGTATCACATGACCCCTTCACATGATTTTTTGTTAATCAGTAGTTTATGTTGATTAGACACCCAGCTGTCTGCACTTTGTAATTAGCTTAGTATTTAAGTTCCATCATTGTGCTTGTTAGCTGTAAGGAATTGTGTAGTTACTTTCCCTGTCTATCGTGAGTGCCCTCGATGCAGTTGTTTTCAACAAGTGTTTTCGTTATTATAACACATTTACTTTCAAAAGATCTCCTTGCATTTGTCAGATCACTACTTCAGCACCACGGTAGCTCTGTGATGTTTCGATATCCTTCCTCCTCATTAGAGAGGAATAAAAAAACATTGTGTGAGCTTTCGGTAACAGAATGTGAAATACTATGTAATGTTCCTTACTTTTTTCTGCTAGATATTTTCTAAGTCCCCTTTCCATCTGTTCAACAGGAAGTCAAAGCCATGGCTTATTCCTATTTTTATGTTATTTTTCTATTTAAGGATATATAAAATGTAATTTAAAACTGTACTCCTTTGAACTGCACATTAGTACCTATGCGTCTTTTACACTGAAATACAAGCCATTCCAATATAATCACTGCACGCATCTCCCAGATCATGACAGTCAATAACAGATAAGTGACACAACAGTAAATTCTAGAAGGGTACAGGCAATGCTAGCATACAATGAACATTCGCAAAGCCCAAGACTACATGCAAGGCTGGTTCTAATAACATGCTGTCAGAGCAAGTCTCATAGCCTAAAAACATCATGCATTTCAAGCAAAATCAATACCTTTCCATTGGATGCTAAATGTAATTAAAGAAAGGAGAAAACCAGTTGAGTTACTAAAGCAGAATAAAAACATCACGTTGATATATCGGTTTAAAACATGGAATGTGCAACAGAGACAGGCTAAAAGAAATTAACATTCTCTAAGAACTTAAAAAGATCAGAAAATATTATTATGAAGGGAAATATACATGTAGAGAAGGGGACGTGATCCAAGATCAGCAATAATAGGGGTACCTACATTATCCCCCTCACTGCGGAGCTTCCAGAAGGGCTGAATGTGGAACCAGGAACCCTCATTTCCAGATGGGTCTAGAGACACACGCATAGCATTCTTCTCCAGCAGCGCTGGAAGACGCTTGTTCACTGTCAGATACTTGTTGCTTTTTATATGGAGAAGCTGGGAGGGAAACAATCACATTCATTGGAACACAACATACACAACTTCCCTGCTGCCGATCCCACACAAACAAATAGCATTTCTTCACTGCCACATGATTGACCGTTCAAAACCACAGTTAGACGCAACCTCAACACCCCAGACATTAAATACGAAAATGATTCAAGCTTAATTAACTCTGCTGTTTATCATTCAAGACTTTCGGAATTCAGCTTGAGAGGCCAAACGGAACGGCAGCACTGTTGACCAAGTGAAAGCCTGCTTCATGGAACAGAGCAAACAGTGAGTTCTAGGCTACGATAAGAAAGCTGTGTAGTTGATTCTGACCTGGACGATGTTACTGTACTCCACCACCTCTCCCAGCAGCTTCTTATTCTCTGTGTCATTCTGCTTCTGTTCCAGTTCAGCTGCATTCTGGAAAGTTAAGAAGACATGTTTGGGATGGAATACTTCGCTGTCAGATGAGATGTTAAGAATTAGCGCCACTATATGGCCAAAAGTATGTGGACACCCCTACTAAATGGTGGAGGGATAATGGTCTGGGGCTGATTTTCATGGTTTGGTCTAGGCCCTTATTTCCAGTGAAGGGTAATCTTAGTGCTACAGGATAAAAAAAGACATGTTAGACAATTGGGTGCTTCCAACTTTGTAGCAACAGTTTGGGGAAGGCTCTTTCCTCTTCCAGCACGACTGTGCCCCTGTGCAAAAGGAGGGTACAAAAAACATGGTTCAATAGGTTTTGTATGGAGGAACTCACAGAGCCCTGAACTCCACCCCATTGAACACCTTCGGGATGAAGCGGAACAGCAAATGGAAGCAAGGTCTTCTTGTCAGTGCCTGTCCACACAAATGCTCTTTGCCCTGAACGGGCACACATTCCCACAGACACATTCCAAAATCTTGGTGGCCAAACTGTACATGAATACCATTTTCATGGTTGTGGAATGGGACTTCCAACAAACTCACATGGGTGTGGTGATCAGCTGCCCACATATTTCTGTCCATATAGTGTATCTGGTATTCCAAATGAATTGAGAGTGAAGTTAAGCAACTCAGTGCCTCAGCTTGCTCAAAATGACCTTGGTCGTCTTAAAGGGTCAACAACAAACCTGTGTAAGCTGAGGTATAGGGACGTTTACTGAAATGTTTACTGAAATGGAAGGTGTTTCAGGGCCATGTACAGTAACTCAACTAAAACCAAAACTTTAAATTGTTGAAGTATGTTCGAAACTACTATCATATTTCCAATATTTAAACATGTATAGTAAATGTGATATGATAAACATCAAAGACAAATTGTTGCAGCATTCTGGCCTCTCTCCTGGTCATTGTATAGATCTGTTCAGTCACACTAATGTTCTGCAAAACCATGCATGGCTATGACTGCATAATAGAGATGTAGAGGTGATTATGTAAACTAGTTATGTACACAGTGAAACTACAAGAACACTATATTCTGAAGGACATACTTCTGCACCATACCCTCTATATACTGTTTATATGTATGTGTATATACGTGTGTACGTATGAGTTCTTAACACATTGTGCTGCAATATTCAGGGCTATGAATGTACATGGTTTATCCTACCTGTAACTTGTTGAATAGGTCTTCTTGTGTATTGTTGTTGCCTTGTTTGCCTTGCTTAGCCTTCCAGAACTGCTTCTGAGCCGAGTATCTGTTCATAGGACAGACCTTGAACAGGCAGTCTGGGGTCAGAGAATGACAAAGAAAGAAATGGGAAAGACAAAAATTATTATGTAGAAAAAAAAAGTACAGAAAAAGGAAGAAAGGAATTTAATTACACTAAGTCATCCAACAAACACTCATTTGAAGAGTACTGTTTTTTACTAACGCTGCAGTGCATCCGGAAAGTATTCACAGCGCTTCACCTTTAAAAGCAATTTTCCATGCCAAATCTATAATATTTACTACTTCTACTGTTGTACATTTTCCAGATCACTGCTCTGTACATAGGGTTTTATTATTATTATTACTATTGTCATTATTATTTTAAAAATTCTTTATATTGTTGTAATTCTTTTTTTTTAAGCCCACTGCATAGATGTGTCGTGCCATGTCAAAATAATTTCTCTGCATAGGACGATGTATGTTATTCGATGCATATGATAAATAAACAACTTTGACTTTGACCTTTTCCACATTTTGTTATGTTACACCCTTATTGTGAAATGGATTAAAATTCATTAATGACAATATGAAAGAAGCATCTTTGAAATCTTAGCAATTTTATAAAAAATAAAAAACTACATGTACACATGGGGTATTGTTTGTAGAATTTTGAGGGAAATAATTAATTTAATCAATTTTGGAATAAAGGTGTAATTTATTAAAATGTGGAAAACGTTAAGCGTTGCACTGTACGATGCACTGTATTAAGACAGAGGTGTTTATTTGTAAGATATTACAACTGAGATGCATTATTGCTATTATAACTGTTATAAACTGCAATTAGACCAGTAAAATGTTATGTCTGATCATCTATTGGAAAATTTGCTTCCAATGTGGTGTGGCATCACTAAAATCAGCTTTCAATCAAGCCTAAGTAAGTGGTAAAGTTTACAACAAACAAATACAGGGGGATTCATTTTAGGTCGTGTTTAAAAAATAGAATATGATACAGAAATAAAATAGATAGTTTTTTGTACTTGACTTGACACTAATAGCATTTGTCATCAGAAACATGCACTTCCATTTCATTTGCACTGTTATTACAAATCATGTAATAGCCCACATAAAATACAGCCCAGGGTTGTCTGTCTGAGCCCTGAGTGTTTTGAAAGTCTGGTGACACGCCTGCTGTACACTAACAGTACTAATGTCCAAAAGTATGTAAGCTCACAGTACTAATGTCCAGAAGTCTGAAAGTGCATGGTACTAATAACTCAGCTTAATTTGCACATGTAATGTAGTACCTTTTTGTACTCATGTGTTGTATTGCTGTCTTCTGCTTTTTTTTATGTGTTTACGTTTAATTTACTTTTTTCACACCTGACTGCATATCAAAGTTCCCATTTGGAATAATAAAGTGACTGAACTGAATGTCCAGAAGTCTGTAAACTAACAATACTAATGTCCAGAGGTCTGTAAGCTCATAGTATGAATGTCCAGAAGTCTGTAAGCTCACAGTACGAATGTCCAAAAGGCTGTAAGCTCACAATGCTAATGTCCAGAAGTCTGTAAGCTCACAGTACTAATGTCCAGAGGTTTGTAAGCTCACAGTACTAATGTCCAGAAGTCTGTAAGCTCACAGTACTAATGTCCAGAAGTCTGTAAGCTCACAATGCTAATGTCCAGAAGTCTGTAAGCTCACAATGCTAATGTCCAGAAGTCTGTAAGCTCACAGTACTAATGTCCAGAAGTCTGTAAGCTCACAGTACTAATGTCCAGAAGCCTGTAAGCACATAGTACTAATGTCCAGAAATCTGTAAACGAACAGTACTACACAGCAAATTTTAAGTGTTAATTTACCTCAGAGGGTGTTCATATTGTTCATAGTTCTTTTGATAGTGTTATCATTTTGACTCGTTAACAGTGTTAAATCTGACACTCACATTGTTATTTTTTTCACAAGAATGTATTTTTAACACCAAATTGTGTTATTCCCTTTCACTAGGAATGTTCATTTCTAATTTGCATATTCCCCAGCATGCCTTCTTAAGTGAGTTTTTACAGCTCTTGAACTCCAAGATTAATATATTTTTTTTAAACAAATTGAAATCCAACTGAAAGGATATCCAACAGTTGTAATATTTTATCACCCACAACCTGCATTCAATAAAACCGCAATGGTGACGTACTTACAAACTGAACAAGACTAGCAAAACGACAGACGGGAAAACTAACGTCAGTAATGGTTGCAAACAATTTCAGTTTATAGATTTGAAAGGTAAAATGTATTATTAGTTTCATAATTACACATATTAATCAAATCATGAATGGACAATGCAAAAAATATATGAAAACAATTCTGAAAAATAAATGTGCAGCAAAACAATCTGGGAAATTGTGATTTTTTTCTCTTAACACTTCACAGTGTTAAAGTCACTGTTACTGACATGTAGTAATTTAAAACCTTAGTTAATTCTGTATTAGTTAACACTGGAAAATCAACAATAGACAATTTGCTGTCTATTGTCCTGAAATCTATAAACTCATATGTCCTGGAATCTCACAGTACTATACCCAGGAGTCTGGAAT
>JACXGM010001349.1:18248-55949 GCA_016801145.1 Umbra pygmaea
TATATCCAGGAGTCTGGAATCTCACAGTACTATATCCAGGAGTCTGGAATCTCACAGTACTATATCCAGGAGTCTGGAATCTCACAGTACTATATCCAGGAGTCTGGAATCTCACAGTACTATATCCAGGAGTCTGGAATCTCACAGTACTATATCCAGGAGTCTGGAATCTCACAGTACTATATCCAGGAGTCTGGAAACTCACAATACTAATGTTCATGAGTCTAAAAAACAGAGCACCAATGTTCAGGAATCTGGGCTATGTTCACAGTTTGACAGTATGTGTCCTTCAAATGACAGGCCTATAGAAGTCATGGGTAAAGCAGCTAGTGAGGTAATGCTGTGTGTGGGAGGGAGATGTTATCTGTACCAAAGGGTGTCCTTGCATATAGAAAAACATGCAAAGTATATTTGATTTGTAGGCTCAAGTTTAAAATGTGGGTGTGTTGAAGTGTGAGTGAGTTACTGCAGTACAGATATAACTTGTCCTGCTGCACAACTGAAAATTGACACTCAGCTTTCAGAGGAGCAGGTCATTAAAATAACTATTGGATAGGAGTTATCATTGTAGAAGCTGGGCATGGCCATTTCCCCTCACCTCTGAACTTTTTGGGTGGATTGGCCAAGTCTCCTGCTTCGGGTTGCACCACACACCTGTCATCCACGAGCCTAGAGGGAACACGCACAGACACTGATTACATCACACCCGACATTTCTACTGTCCGTTTCACAGATACACAGCACATTACGAACCAATAATGCACGCTTCCTAATATTGACAAAAATCCCCAAGATGAAACCACTGACATAGCTCCATGACAACTCCATTACAGAGGATATTTGCATGTTCTTCAATTTCGTGACAAAAACAGTCATGGCCCTTTGTCTATTAACACAGTCAGATGAACTCTGGGCCCATCTCTTTACATGCAGTATGAGGGAAGTTAGAAAAATATCATCTTTAATTACCCGTTTCCTTTTTCTCCCCTCTCAATTTGTCATCCCCCCCCCCCCACCCACTAACCAGAACATCAAAGGCTTTGAACTTCTAAACGAACAGCTAGCATGCACTTTAGCTACAAAATTAAGCAGTCTAATATCAGTCTCTGTGCCTGTTGCTATGGCATCTGTTAATCGGATTGTCTGTTTGGCAGTAAGTGGATGAGCAGCTCGTTGCTGGGGTGTGTTGGGTCCTAAATAATGTCAGTGCCTTGGTCAGGTACTGTTGCAGAATGATGTCCTGGACGGACGAAGACCCAGTGGTATATTGGGCCTTAACTACGTGCTGTTGATCCTTCTCGTAGTGTGCAAACTTTTAGTAGTCATTACAGTTGTAATCATAAGTTTCCATACTATGGTGAAATTGTGAAATTCCAGCATTGACTTTGACAATATAAGTTATGTAAGGATAGTGATCATATGAACCCATTCATTATCACACAGTAACTTGGCTCATTTGTAAACCATACTGATAACAGAAATCACCCAAATGTCCCTGATCAAAAGTTTACATACCCTTGATTAGTTTGCCTTGTTGAAGACACACAAGGTAACACACAGGTTAAAATGGCAATTAAAGGTTAATTTCCCACACCTGTGGCATTTTCAATTGTAATTATTGTCTGTGTAGAAATAGTCAATGAGTTTGATAGCACTCACGTGGATGCACTGAGTAGGCTAGAGCCATTGGGAGCAGAAACTGTCAACAGATCTGCGGAATAAGGTACTGGAACTGCATAAAGTTGGAAATCGATATAAAAAGATATCCAAAACCTTGCAAATGCCACTCAGTACCGTTCAATCTTTTTTCAAGACGTGGAAGATTCTGGGATCTCTTGACACCAAGCAAAGGTCAGGTAGAGCAAGAAATATTTCAGCCAGAACTGCAAGAAGAATTGTTCAGGATACAAAGAAAAATCTACAGGTATCCTCGAGAGACATACAGGCTACTATGGAAAAAGACGGTGTGGTTGTTTCAACAAGCACAATACAATGAAACTTTAACAAAAAAAGCTGCATGGTCAAGTTGCCAGAACGAAGCCTTTACTCAGCCAGTGACAGAAAGCTTGGTTCCAATATGCCCAACAATACATTGACACACATCACAGCTTCTTGCACACTTTAATTTGGAGTGACGACCAAAATAGAGCTTTATGGTCACAACCTCCAGTGGTTACAGCAGAGGTGAAGGTTCAGGAGTGTCTCCTGACCTTTATATCATTGAGACACTCTGGAGAGATCTCAAACGTGCAGTTCATCAAGACAAACAAAGACTTTGCATGACCTGGAGGTGTTTTGCCAAGCCGAATGGGCAGCTATACCATATGCAAGAATTCATGGCCTCATAGACAACTATCGCAAATGACTGCACGCTGTCATTGATGCTAAAGGGGGCAATACACCATATTGAGAATACGCAGTCACTAAATAGCCACGCCCTAAAACACCCCCTGCTTTATCGCCAATTTGAAAACCAATGAGACCCTAATTAAAAAAATGACCATCATTCTCTATTGCAGAAGACTAAAAACTAGAAATTGAGATGATAAACTCATTATCAAAATGTTTACTGAGGTAATAAATAAAGTGAGATGTGGCTCATTTTCTCAGTCTTCTACCTAAACCGACCTCCTTTTGCAACCACACGTCGCCCCCTGCAGGAATTCAGATAGAATGCAGGTTTAAGGCACTTCCGCATTTGCATCAATTTGCCAAACTGGATGCTAGCCCTGTGGTTATGACCATTGAATGAAAAAATGTTTTGCCTGCTCACTCATGTTCTTTAAAAATGGTACATCTACTACCAATTCTCCAAGGGTATGCAAACCTCTGAGCACAACTGTATACGATATCAACATGTCCCTCTGTCTGTGAAGGGCCTTATTACCAAAATCCTGAAATAGCACTTCAACCCAGAGCCGGTTTCTCATGATGTCTAACAAACAATTAGATGAGGCTTGAGATGTGGCAGTTCCCACTGATCCTCTAAACCTTTACAGCATTGCCATGTTTCATACTGTGTACTCTAACTGCTGATGGTTAACCTGTCTTTGTTCAAGTTGTATTGTTTTGAAATTACAAGGACAGTATTTATCAGGTCTAAACTCCAGTGCTTAGTGAACTCCGACTGTAGTGTAGTAGAAAAGGTAACAGTGGATTGTGTAAATGATGTGGTGGAGCACAAGCTGGGCCAGCCATAGGAAAAGCCCATGGTTTCTGTCTGTAGCTGATAAGGCCTAGCCTACATGTTGATGGATGTCTAACTGCCCAAAATTGACTGCCTGGCTTTTATAGCTAATGTCTAAATTTGTTAGGCAACCCTGAGCCAGTCACCAAGCACAGTAATTATTTCACTTTTGCTCTATAGTTAAAACATGAAAATATGGTTCAAAGATGAATGAGGCAAGAGTACAGACTCTTACCTTTTATTTCTGTCTGTTTCAACACACGTTTTACAAAGAAAGTATAGTAACACATTCAGAGTTCCAGTCCCTGATTTTATGTACGCATGCGTGGACATTTGCTCACAGGTCTTTCTAATTGATCAGGTTTTTCCTGAAGCACTGGTTGTTCACACATAAGAGCTGTGAAGGTGAAGTCTGCTTTGCTTTTGCCTTTGGACTCTGTGTCTTTGATGTCATTTGGCATAATCAAACAAACTATCTGTCTATGTAAGAAAAGCAAGAAATTTGGATGTCAAAATAAAATAGGAACTCAATTCGAACAATATCATAGAAGTCGGGCATAGCCAAATCAGTTTGGGATGTCCTTAAAAAAAAGAAAAACTGATGTCTTCAGTAATAGGCCAAACCCAGGTCAGTCTAGAAAAACAAGGGCTGTTGATGAAAAATGGCCAGATGTATAATAAACAACACTAAAACAAGGAATCACTAAACGCATTGTCCCCACCTTTCGCTGTTCATGGAGAAATACATTTAGATATTCTTACGTAATACAGAGTTCTTTAGAAGTAAAATCCAGTGTTATTTTGAAGTAAAATACAGTGTTATTTTGAATTAGTAGGCAACTATAAACTTATATAAAATATGGACAGTATAGCCGAATCCCTATGAATTTACATCTGAATAATATATACATTTATTGTAGATTATAAATAAACCAGTGTTGTTTTGAATGGGTGGATTCGGTCTCAAACATGTTGCTAACTAGCGTTAGCACAATGACTGAAGTCCATAAGAACTTCCAGCATGCTACATAGTTCCATTAGAGTTCTTGGAATTCTAGAAGTGCCAGTGGAGGCTAGTGAAGCTAAACTAAGGATTCCTTTTATTCCAGTCCAGATATAGATATGAACTAATCTTGGTTAAGGTTCTAAAGTTGAAGCCCTGGGGTGAGATCTTTTACCTGCAGGACCAGGTTGGTCTTCAAGTTCAGACATCATATTAGTATAATAATATGGCAAGGCGATGGTACCGTTGGCAAATCGACCCATTTACATAATTGATGATGTCAATGGCAAACAGTTGTACTGCTCAACCATGTAACGATTGGAACAACAATAACAAACAAACTGGTAAACCTGATTCACGTAAATGTTTTAATGGAGATGTAGCTGTATTCCAGCACTATGGATAGACTGTCACGTTTGTGATAATGAGTCTACTTCCTCTTTCCGAGACCAGCTTATAAAGCTGTACAACTGTATTTACTGCCATTTAAAAAAATATATAAGAAAAGCGATTTATATGGGATAAAGCTTCCCTGCAATATGAGGTGCTTTGTTGAACACAAAATCACAGTCTAAAATCTATAATCATTACCAAAGACGGAGTCTGGCGTGCCTATTATTGAAAAACACTATAGAATCACAATTCTCCAATAGAGTTGAAATGGCAAAATCCGAAATCGCTTATCTCATTGTTATTTTCATGTGGCCTAATATTTGTAATATTATAGGTGCATAATACACTGAACAAAAATATAAAACGCAACACTTTTGTTTCTGCCCCCATTTATCATGAGCTGAACTCAAAGATCCAAGACTTACTCTATGTACACAAAAGGCCTATTTCTCTGAAATATTGTTCACAAATCTGTCAAAATCTGTGTTAGTGAGCACTTCTCCTCGGCCGAGATAAGGCTTTCATGATTTTGCCAAGTGGTTGCTGTCCTGAGACCAATATCTTTTATGATGACTTTGGTACAATGGCCACTGTCAATCACCGTTTATGATATTATTACCCTGTGCCTGTCCTTCGAGTCCGACAAATTAGTTCAGGGATAAATGCTAGGTTAGTAACGTTAAGGTTAGGGTAAGTTAAAGGTAAACTGACTGTTTTTTTTTACAAATTTTGCTCACAGCACATCCTGATGATTTTGCACTCTGCAGAAGGACGGGCACAGGGCGATGACATCATAAATGGTGATTGGCAGAGGCAGTTGTTGTACCAGGGTCATCATAAAAGATACTGTTCACAGGACAGCAACCACTATCGGCAAAATCAGGATGTGTGCCGAGATAATCCATCCACCTCACAGGTGTGGCATATCAAGATGCTGATTAGAGAGCATGAATATTGCACAGGTGTGCCTTAGGTTGGCCACAATAAAAGGCCACTCTAAAATGAGCAGTTTCATCATACAGCACAATGTACAGATGTCGCAAGTTTTGAAGTAGCGAAACTGACAACTCCCAAGCAGAGATTTAAAGCCACAATAGGTAGATTCAGCACCATGGCCAGCTCCGCAGCCTACTGAATTGTTTGTAATTCCTTAGGCTGCAGAGCTGGCCATGGTGCTGAATCATGATGCTGAATGCTTGACTTGATCACAAACTACTTTCCTGACAGGGTTCAGCACGTTTTTTGGCCTATGGATGTCTCAATGGGGGGTCCCACAGGGTTCGATTCTTGGGCAGACACTATTCTCTGTGTATATTAATGATGTTGCTCGTGCCGCTGGTGACTCTGAGATCCACCTCTATGCAGATGACACCTTTCTATACACATATAGCCCTACATTGGACTCTGTGCTAACTAACCTCCAAAAGAGCTTTGATGCCATTCAAGATATCTTCTGTGGCCTTCAACGGCTCCTAAACTCCAGCAAAACAAAATGCATGCTATTTAACCGCACACTACAAATATCCACCAGCCTGACTAGCATCTCCACTCTGGATGGGTCTAAACTAGATTACATGGACTCCTATAAATAACTAGGTGTGTGGTTAGATTGTTATTATGGGACTGGAATGAAAGTGAACAATCTCCAATCCAAAATTAAATCTAGAATTGGCTTTCCGCAAGAAAGCCTCCTTCACCTACAAACTGCCAAACACACCCTGGTAAAAATGACAATCCTACCAATCCTAGACTTCAGTGATGTCATTTATAAAACTGCCTCTACATCTCTCCTTAAAAAGTCGATCACAGGGGCATCTGGTTTGTCACTATTGCCCCATTCAACACCCACCACTGTGACCTATATGAACTAGTAGGCTGGTCCTCACTACACACTCAACACCTGACCCACTGGTTTCACCTCATATACAAGTAAATTCTACGCAAAACCCCTCTGTACCTGAATTCTCTTCTCAACATTGCCTTACCCACCAGTAACCTGCGTTCAAGTAGGTACATCTCCCTAGTCACCCCAAAAGCACATACCTACTTCAGTCGAAACTCCGTCCAGTTCACAGCAGGGAAAGACTGAAATAAACTACAAAGACTCTGAAACTCGTAAAAACACAGTCTCCCTCACCTCCTTTAAATCACAAGTACCAGAGCTTCTGTCTGACCTTTGCACATCCTGACCCTCCCCTCACCTGCACTCTACCTCTGCCCATCTGCTCTAGTGCCTTAGTATTGTCCATGGTGCCTTTGCGCACACTGATCTGCACAGTATCTTATTTGTTGTCTGCCATTTGCCCAATATCCATTTGCACAGTTATGCTCAAGTATTATTACTCCATTGTATTTGCCTTTCAATTTACAGACCAATTTGATCTACCTCTCAAATACTGACCCTTTTGCACTAATTGTACATACACCTACATCGTTTACTCTAGTAAATTGTTTTTATTTGTATTCCCCTGTGTAGTTCATGTGTAGTTTTATGTAATCTCGCACCCTTTTTGCTTAATCTTGGCCAGGTCGCCGTTTCAAATGAGATATTATTTATACAGGTGAGAACAAAGGTTAAAAAAAACTTGTGTAGAGCAAAAAGTGCAATATTGCCTTTAGTGTCCCAATACTTATGGAGCACTGCATCTACTTTATCTACAGAAGGAGAACAAGCCCAGTCCATCTGCCTCAAATATGGAAATCCTGCTGCAAATTATCAGTATTTCATATTCATGCAAACGTTCTTGATAATTCAGTCTAAACTTTCTGGCTGTGAAATGGATGTGCACATTCCTCAATCCCATCTAAATTAGAACCAGGCCCCAATAGGATGTCCATATACAGCAAAACAGGAAGAATCTGTGGACAACAAATGTTCACTAGTTATAAATGAATAACCCAGAGACACCAGGGTTGCATTCATTAGGCACCGAACCAAACAACAGTTCAATGGCCTAAAGCCTTTTCAATAAGAAAACCCCATTTCTTTTTCCTCAAAAACGCAACGCTACAAGTCTGCTTACTTCAAACAGTGGGCTTTTGACTAGGGTTCAAAGAATCTGGTTAAAACATTCATTTTAAAACGCTTGCCATTGCATGACCCGTTGAAACGACCCTGGACCAGAACTAGGTTAAACACAAATCAGTAACCGACAGGATATGGACAATCAAAGAATAGCTCCATTACATACTGTTGGACATGGACCCAAGCCAGTGACCAGGTTAAGAACATCCACAATGTGTGGCCACAATGACAACTTCTGCTAGTGGGATGCTTTAGTAGGGCAAACGTATTGCAGAGTGTGTGGATGAAATTAAAAACAATATAAGGGCAGAATGTTAGCTTTATCAATCAGTTGTTTGGCAATTTATAGATAACAGAACTTAATTAAGATCATGGAGGTTCAAATGTCCCGTAAACTATTGAGCAGTAGGTTTTTTCAATCCTGGCAACAAAGCTATTGAATCAAATCCTTTACTTTGGTTGAATTGTTTCCACTTAGTTGGATGTCAATTACAGTTGACTACAATGAATTAAATAAATGCGATGATATGAATTCAAAAATCTTTCAAGACACACAATATTGCATCGAAATCCCATTCAGAATGTCAATGCATCAAATTAAGAAAACACATCTAATATAGAGATGTGGCCAATGCTATGGTTGGAGTTTAACGGTACCTAGCAGACCTGGCAAGATTGGAAGACCTATTGGTGTACTGGGCCAAACATACAGGGGTCTTTCCTCACCTACATAAACTTGCAGTGGTTTAGCCATCCCTGCAACCTCTGTGCCCTGCGAGATAATTTTTTCAAAGGCTGGCCAGGTGGTAGATAAAAAAGGAATTGCCTGAGCCCTGGCAATGTGGAAAAAATTGTGTTTCTAAATAAAAACCTATAAAGACAACACATTCCCCCTCAGTTATTGCACAATCACTACATAATAACACAAATCCATTAAATATCAATGTACATTTTGCCTGAAGAGTTTTATTCCCAGTCTTATCAGAGAAGTTCACATAAGTTTGATGTTTTGGAAACACTCCAAATCAAGATGATTGTATGACATTACGTTAGGAAAGAGTTTGTCTGAAAGAGTTCTACATTCATTCAATAACCCACAGTGTTGACAAATTACAATTATCAACCGTGTGTTTCAAAACTATGCAGTTTGTGATGAAGGACGAGAATCATTCAGTCCGGCCACAGAAGCGTCTGTTTAACCACGGTGGAATTAACCTTAAGACTGTTGTGCCATAATTGAAGTCGCCAGCAGATGTCACTGTTGAGTAAAGGTTTTGAGCGTCTCAAAAGTCTCCACTGTTTCAATTGTTTGTGTTTCGAAAAGCCTTGTTTTGCACATTACTAGCTTCAAGACCACGTGACCTGACGACTCCTTCCGGTCTCTGTCCTGGGTACACCTCACTGTGCTGGTGCCCACGTTAATTATGTTGGTGATTATGTTTTCTGCCTGGCAACTTCAGGTTTCTCTCCAGCCCCTGTCCCATTGTCCCTGGCCAAGTCTGCTGAACTGTTTTGATGTTGCTGCACAAAGACAGGTCGCAGCTCTCCCATTCCATTCTACATTTATGGACACTAATTGAACCCTGATAAACAATTTGGCCTTAATAAAATAGGTCACGTATGTTGCAGATTCCCACCTGGTACAGCCAGAAGAGTACTGGCCACCCCCTTGAGTCCGGCCCTTCTCTAGGTTTCTTCCTAGGCTCCACCTACTAGGGGAGTTTTTCCTAGCCACTGTGCATCAACTTGTTGTTGCTTGCTCTTTGTGGTAACTGCTGTTGTGAAAAGGTCTTTATAAAATAACTTAGATAAGATTTGGATATCCAACCAGTATGCATATTTTCATTCAAACAGTGATGCTTGGTGCAACTTGAAACTGTTGCACCTTGACTTTGAACATCAGCTTGTATCTGTTTTGAAGATTTTCCTTGTTCTCTTCTCCACCACTTGAACAACCCTTCTCTTTATTCTTGGGTCAATTTTCCTTTTGCAGACACATTCAGGGATATTGGCTACAGTCCCATGGGCCTTAATCGTCTTAATAACAATGTCAACAGTAACATCAAGCTCTTTAAAGATGTTCTTGTGGCCTTTACGTTGAGCATGCTTGACTATTACCTTCTATCCTCCTCAGAACTCTCTGGTTTTCCTTCTCTTTTCCATGTTCAGTGTGATACACAGTGACACAAAACAGTAGAGTAAGTCCTATTCTCCATTTAACCTGTCTGAATATATGGTTATGCAACATAACAGTGGTTCTCAAACTGTGGTCCTTGTACTACTAGTGGTACACCATTTGAATAGAAAAATAAAAAGGTTTTGATATACAGTATTGTAACGTAGGGCTGTGCAGTTAATCAAATTTTGATCGCGATTTCAATTTCCACTTCTAACACAAAAAATAGTTTTTCCACAAAAATAGTGTAATCGAGAAAAAACGATTATTTTGTAAATTGCATTTTCTAAGAACTGTTATTTTTGTCTTGTGTTCGAATGACACTCACAAGCGCACTTTTGAAAAGCAAAAACTCATTCTTCTACCATATCCATCGTGCGCGCAGGCACAAACACATGCCGTTGCATACTTTTTAGCCAAAGATGTGTGCCCCATTAGCACAGCTGAGAACGACCACTCTAGAATGTTGTTGCATACTTTGGACAAGTGTTATAATTTGCCATCTCACCACCACTTTACCAGAGTTGCTCTGCGTGCTTTATATGAGAAATGCTGTGCAGAAGTGGCGACAAAGGCAGAGTATTGATCTATGGTCTACATTATTTTATATATTATAGCAAGGTGATTGCAGCAGCTCCACGAGTTTACCTCACACCAATGCAGGTACTTTGTTTGTTATTTAGCTTATCAGCTTTTGTCTGTTTGAGTATTGTTTAGGATATTTTATTTGTGTCCTTACAGCATTGTTTACTGAAACATTTTTCTTTAGTATTAGATTGCGCATCTCTCAGTACCGAAGTGTACAACCCACCACTATCATTGAGAGCCATGTATTTCTTTTAAACAATTATTCTATCGACTGAAGAGCCAGGCTTCGTATTACTTCTATTAAGTAGTTTGTTTGAACTGCTGTTTGCGATTCTACAGCAGACTTACTTAAGCAGTGATCGTGCGAACATAAAACCTGCAGGCAAAATAGAAAATAAGATACGTTTAGAAGTGTTAATTTATTTAATATAATAAATATAAATAACTTATTTGCAAATATAATTGAAAGACATTGCTGTCTAATCAAATCCAAACATTCAAACGAACTGTGTGTGCTGGTCTCAACAAAGTCAGAAAATACACCCGCTCCTGACGTCAGAATATTTTCACTGTTTTTCAAAATCAACAAATGCTAATTTCCAAAGTAAATGAGTAATCAATTTAAATAATTGTGTTTTCAATATTGACTAAAATAATCGTGATTATGATTTTTCCATAATCGAGCAGCCCTATTGTAATGTTACTCAAACATGTTGTGGCTGTACAGTAAAGCTTAGCCAATGTATTTACAGCAGCAACGTGGGGCAAGAATAGGCTTCTTTGGTGCTCATACTACGCTTGAGATTTAATCCAGTAATTGGTCATGTACTGGGAATAATACGTTATGTTTGCAACTAAAATTCCTAAATTAAGCCTTACATACCAGTACTTATTACATGGCCACATACAGTGCATTGCGAAAGTATTCGGCCCACTAGAACATTTCGACCTTTCGCCACATTTCAGGCTTCAAACATAAAGATATAAAACTGTAATTTTTTGTGAAGAAGAAACAACAAGTGGGACACAATCATGAAGTGGAACAAAATTTATTGGATATTAAAACTTTCTTAACAAAAAACGGACAAATTGGGCAAGCAAAATTATTCAGCCCCTTTACTTTCAGTGTAGCAAACTCTCTCCAGAAGTTCAGTGAGGATCTCTGAATGATCCAATGTTGACCTAAATGACTAAATGATAAATAGAATCCACCTGTGTGTAATCAAGTCTCCGTATAAATGCACCTGCTCTGTGATAGTCTCAGAGGTCCGTTGAAAGCACAGAGAGCATCATGAAAAACAAGGAACACACCAGGCAGGTCCGAGATACTATTGTGGAGAAGTTCAAAGCCGGATTTCGATACAGAAAGAGTTTCTGAAAGATACCCATAAAAAGTGTTAAGTTTGCCACAAGCCACCTGGGAGACACACCAAACATGTGGAAGAAGGTGCTCTGGTCAGATGAAACCAAAATCAAACTTTTTGGCAACAATGCAAAACGTTATGTTTGGCGTAAAAGCAACACAGCTCATCACCCTGAACACACCATCCCCACTGTCAAACATGGTGGTGGTAGCATCATGGTTTGGGCCTGTTTTTCTTCAGCGGGGACAGGGAAGATGGCTAAAATGAATGGGAATATGGATGGAGCCAAATACTGGACCATTCTGGAAGAAAACTTGATGGAGTCTGCAAAAGACCTGAGACTGGGACGGAGATTTGTCTTCCAACAAGACAATGATCCAAAACATAAAGCAAAATCTACAATAGAATGGTTCACAAATAAACATATCCAGGTGTTAGACTGACCAAGTCAAAGTCCAGACCTGAATCCAATCAAGAATCTGTGGAAAGAACTGAAAACTGCTGTTCACAAACGCTCTCCATCCAACCTCACTGAGCTCAAACTGTTTTGCAAGGAGGGATGGGCAAAACAATGTGTCTCTCGATGTGCAAAACTGATAGAGACATACCCCAAGCGACTTACAGCTGTAATCGCAGCAAAATGTGGCGCTAAAGTATTAAATTAATACTTAATTTTGCACGTTCAGTTTTTCAGTTTTTTATTTGTTAAAAAAGTTTGAAATATCCAATAAATTTTGTTCCACTTCATGATTGTGTCCTACTTGTTGTTGATTCTTCACAAAAAATTACAGTTTCATATCTTTATGTTTGAAGCCTGAAATGTAGCAAAAGGTCGAAATGTTCAAGGGGGACGAATACTTTCGCAAGGCACTGTACATGGTCATATAATGGCTATTGGTGTTTTCTGTAGTTTCTCTTGAGATGGTGGCTTGTAGCTGGTACTTTGATAGGTTAGCTTGACCAAAGTTTGTACTCGATTTGAAAAGTTTGAAAACCACTGCAATCGACGACAGCTGTGATACAAATTTAAGGAGGTATTACCACAATTATTTCATATACACTTTAAAAGGGTTTTAATAATATTGTCCAGGCCATTTTAGAATGACTTTATGGAAAAAGGAGAACTCCGTTCCTTTCACAGCTTTTTTGATTTGTTCCAAAAGGAGAACTCCGTTCCTTTCACAGCTTTTTTGATTTGTTCCACTGTAAACCAAAGACGTGAATGAGATGACAAAATATCATTCATTTTCAACACTTTTCAGGGCATATTGTGGATTATTTGACTAAAATGCAAGGGTACAAAAATGTTCAGCTAAGTCTGTATACAGTTATGATACTTATAACTGAATGAATTACATTTCCTACTGTTTTTGTGAAAAAAAACTGTTATTGTAAGGTAACATAGGTTTGGGAAATATTTCTAAGTCTTGATGTTGCCATGCAATCACAAAGTGATCAAAGTGGCACTTGTTAGTATGCTAGCTGGCAAATCAGCTGAAGATGGAAAAGCTCAGCAAATACAGGTAGGGTTTTAACTAGCAATTGTACAGGTAATAATGCCTAATAACATTTGATTTAAGTATATTAAAAAGACAACCAGGCAATCAGCCTGAGGGCAACAATGTTTGTAAAAGGAGGTGTGACCGTAGCCTTCTACTATGTCAACATGGATTTGTAGACTTATCAAAGCTAGTCAAGCTGAGGTTGCATATGATCATGGTTCCTTCAGAAACTAAGCACATTTTCCCCGTCTTGTCATTTTCCCCATCTTGTGAGCAGAGACATGAAAGTGGTTAGAATTCTACACAATGTTTGCGCGTGCTTACTGTGAACATGAGACTAGCCATTTTAAATAGCGGTAGAGCCTGTCCAATGTTGTTTTATCAGCCTCACATTAGTCAAGTCAACAAAAATGATTCCACTTTAAATTAATGTAACAGTTGATAGTGCACGTTTGGCTCCTTATCACACTGGCAAGCTTCCATTTACACTCACCTGAGGAGCAGTTAGGGCTTGCTGACGTTTATAATTAGCCCAGGTATGGGGGAACTATTATTAACAATATTGAAAATGCACTGCCTCCTTGATAAAGTGAATCAAAAAGAGAAGGTGAACATAAAAGTTTCAACTAGTTATGAAATTGCAGCTATAACAACTAGACATTCCATATTAATTGTCCTGCATGGACATTGATCATGTACACTAGGCCTGCACGATTCAGAGAAAAATATTAAATCACAATTTCTTTGTTTAGAATTGATATCACGATTCTCTGCCACAATTGTTTTCTCACAAAGTGTAATGTTTATTGCACACATGAACTATGACCAAACAAAACAAATTGGCAGTGCCAAACAGATTTTTTGGAACCTATAGCACATTGTACATTACCACAAGCCTGTGAACATTGAGGCTTCAATTATTAAAGAAAATAAAGTACATGCTGGCCATTTAAGTACAGTAGGCTACCAAAAATAGTGACATACTGTATATCACATGGAACTAAATATGGCCCTGATACAGGCTCTATCTGAACTCCTTGAACATGTCTTTACAAAAAATATTATTATGAATAATAATAATAATACCGGTAATAATTTATGAGAATCTGTCATTTCAAAATTAAATTGTGAACAGGGGTGAATCGAGATCTTATAACAATGTATCGTGCAATTTGTGCAGGCCTAATGTAAATTATTATATGTTTACTAAAAACTAAAACATAAACAGTGCGGCAGCCCCAACCCCCCCATTATGTTCTCAGCACCTCCAGACAAGATTTAAAAATTAACATTTGAATTTGTAATTTTTTTAAAACAGAATGTGTATTTAGGTGTGTACCAAAAGCTACAGTACAAACAACGTTATTGTTGACTTGAAACAGAAATTCATGTCTTCCAGTCTAGACATTGGTTAGTGGGTAGAGCACCTGCATTGCTGAAATATGACAGTCAAAACAGACCTGCTAGTAAACATTTTTGGACAGAGTTTTTTTCAATAACATTGATTTTATTCATAGCGTTATCATAGCTGTAAGCAACCAGCAGAAAAAGCATACCTTGCTTTTAAGACACAGGCAGATTACCACTAGACCAGAGCAATTATTGATACAATTAGAACTCCTGAGTCAGTTTCATAAAAATCTCCCACCCACACAAAAAAGCTCACAGCCCTCCCATGAGCAAAACAAAGGTTACAACACCCTGCCCCATTTTCGACCAATACCGTGGCAAATAAATACCAATAGCTAAAATTTCTAAATTTGACATGATCTGAATCGCCATTAATCTAACATGATGGAAAATTGCACTGTATTGGGTTTTATCATGGATAAAAATGAAATGGATGATTAATTGTTACAGGATCTACAGGGAATAAGACAATGAAGGCTAACCTCTCTAAATTATAATTTGCATCGTCAAGGCTGGCTTACAAAACACAGCTCATGGAAATGTTCTGTTTCATGTTTTAGAGATAGCTTCGAACTTAGCCAACAGCATGATGTGCTGACTGGATTTGATAACTCTTTTCTTGACAGAAAAATAACTCACTAACTAGCAAATAATGTTCTGCAAACAACGCTACACTCTGACCATAATAATGGTCAAAGCCTGTTTTTTAAGTCAACTAACTTCTGAAAATAAAACAACAAATTTTATGTTACGTTTACATTTTTGTCATTTAGCAGAAATTTATTTAGAGCAACTTACAGTAAGTACAAGGACATCCCCCTGGAGCAACTCGGGGTTAAGGGCCTTGCCCAAGAACACAACGACAGAAGGAATCAAACTTTTAGATGTTTTTATTCAAAATTAAGTACTTATTTTTTTAACTAAACTTAGTCAGGAAGTTTATTGCATTGAATTCCAGGGGAAACCTTGACCAGGACTTTTTTGGTTTGAACAAAAGGATTGAGGTGTTGAATTACATCCCCGAGATCGGAGTTTGTGTCTCATTTCTTTCTTCCCAATGACTAACTGTTTAGGTGATAGTTGGCTGAAAACACATTACTAGGCAGTAGGCACTGTCAAATCAAGCATGTGCCCGAACTGTAGTCCATCAGACCTGGACAATTATATAAAAGTGTGCGACTGTGCGGTGTTGATAAAACACAAACACATCAGAACGCACCCATTATTAATCACTGATAGCTTTACGGCTTTGCTTTCATACACATGATCTTTTAATATGCAACATGTATTCAGACATTAGATGGCCCAGACATTTGCATTAAGAAGGTCGTCAAAACTGTTTTTAATGCAGTGACTTTAGTTCTACTTTTAGGACAGTGCCAATCGGTGGAATTCGTATGATAATGGTGTACAGATGTGCTAATAAAAGATACAAACACCTGGAAGAGTTTGTGAAATATTGGCATTTTTATTTTTAAATATGACTGATCATGCAGAACACTTTTCTTTCATTTTGAGATAGTGGTCAGGTGAAGCTAAAAAATTGTGTGCCCTTTTTAAATCAAAATGATAACTGAATTCACCCCAGTGTCCCTGATCAAAAGGTTACATACCCTTGAACGCTTGCCCTGAAAATATAAGCACAGGTGGACACACACAGGGTTTAAATATCAAGGGTAAGTTTCGACACATGTTACTTGTTTGATCGTAATTAATGTCTGTGTATCAATAGTCAATGAGTTTTGTAGCTTGAAAGACCTCTGCACATTTCATCCGGGGCTGGGCTGATTTTGGTGGATACTGAGCCATGTGGAATAAAAATTAACTGTCAAAGGAACTGCGAGAAAAGGTAGTCAAATTTTATAAATCAGGAAAAGGATATATAAAGCTTTTTTTTTAATTTGAAAATGACAATCAATACTGTTCACACTATGATAAAGTGGAAAATTAAGGGTTCTGTTGATACCAAGCCACGGTCTGGTAGTGACCAATGATGTCAGCCAAAGATATTGGTCAGGATGCAAAAACAAGCAAACTGTTACTGCACCAATGCAAAACAGCACTTAGACCAGCCTCAAAACTTCTGGAACAAAGTAGTTTGGAGTGATGAGATAAAATGGTATGTTATGGTCACAACCATTAACGCTATGTTTGGAGAGGCCAGTCAACAAGGCCTACGACAAAAAGTACATCATCCCTATTGTGAAGCATGGAGGTGAAGCTCTGATGTTGTGGGGTGGGTGAGATTCAACGGCACAAGTAATTTAATCAAAATTGATGGCAAGATTCAAGCCTGACTATGGGTTCTGGAACATACTCTGGACCTCCAGAAAGAAGCAGCGCAAATTGCCATGGCACAGGATTTGGGTTAGATAAGTCAAATTATCTGCCTTTCCATGTCGCTCTCCAGCGCCTCATTGTGGCCAGATCGGGGGCCTGTAAATTCAATCATGGAAGTATAGTTGGTGTGAGTAATCATTCCGTACACAATCTGACTAAAGGCTTCTGTGTTGGATGAGCATTGCGAAAAGAATCATAAAGCTGGGCGGCATGTGGTTGGATGAACAATTGTGAGTGCCCTTCACCATCCCACATCTGTCCAATGAATAGCGAAGCTGCCGACAAGGCAGGGTCAGTGGGAGTTGGGAGAGTAAAAAATTAAGAAAACAAAAGGTTAATAGCAAGAATAATGCAGCATGTTATAGGAAAATAGTGGATGACAATTTGCATTCATCAGCCCGGTAGCTTTGCATGGGACACACATGGACTTTCCAACATGACATTCATCCAAAACACAAGGCCAAATCGAAGTACTTATTTGACGTTCTGGCTCATCATTCAACTCTCTGTCAAGGAGAACAAGTTTGAGCTAGCGCGAGTGCAGTGTCAACTGGAGACAAAGATTCTTTGCAGATGAATGTGGTTGAATATAACTTTGTGAAATAATGACCATTTGTGTGAAAAATGTTCTTCCACAAAGACCCAAAATCATGAAGCCCATAAAATATACATTTTGTGCACAGACGCTCCCCCATTTCACCTGATGGAGCTTGAGAGGTCCTGCAAAGAAGAATGAGAAAACGTGCCCAAAAAGAGGTGTGCCAAGCTTGTAGCATCATACTAAATATTGAATTTAATCAATTTCAGAATAAGGGTGTAACATAACAAAATATGGAAAAAGTGAAGCGCTGTGAATACTTTCCAGATGCACTGAGTTATAGCATACAAACAAATCTACCATCTGTTTTTTCCCACATATTTCTGATGTTTAGTTATACTGTCTCTATAGGAGACTATGCATCAGAGTCGTTCCACTATCCTGCAGTGTCCCACAGGGCTCGGTTCTGGGGCCCTTGCTTCTCTCTTTATAGTGGCTGTCCCCGGGACAGATTATAAACAGATACAATATTGCTTACCAGTTAAATGCGCATTGATATCCAGCTTCATTTTTCATTTAAAGTTAGTGAGGCCTCCAGGCTATCTAGGCTTTTGAACTGTCTCAATGCTATTAGACTAATTAGCAGTAAATTCATTGCAGCTCAATACAGATAGAAGTTCTGATTGTTGCCCCCCAAAAAGTTGTCCCCACAATCATACAATGTATTGGACCTCTCATCTGCTGTGCAGTCTAACCTGCACAATTATGGGGTGATGTTTCATTAATCGACTGTTTGACACGTGTAAAGGTGCTGACCAGAACTGTTTTTTTCCATCTACGAAAAATTTCTAAACTGAGATCTGCAGTTTCTACTGCAGAAATTCAGATGCTCATACATGCATTCATCTCATCACATATTGACTACTGCAACTCACACTTCTCTGCACTCAGTAAGTCTGCCCTTAATTGCCATCAGTCCATCCAATGTGGATTCTTTTAAAAATCAGTTGAAGACCTCATTTTATACAGGCCTTTGGATGAGCTACAATCTCTATTATTATATTTTGTGATTTTATCCTTTGTTCTAATATGTATTTTATTATGTTTTCTGTAAAGCACTTTGTGATTCTTGGTCTATGAACAGTGCTATACAAATACATTTTACTTACAATATCTTTATCTTAACCATGCACAGAACACTGAGTGCATTGTAGCCTACCAACGTTCAGCTTTTAGGAGCAATTCCAGGACAATATCCAAAAAACTTTGTGACTGTTTCCACTTACATTGTTTTCTTTAATGTTAACATGTCTGGTTCATTTAAAAAGTATTATTGTTTGAACTGCAACTATCACTGAACATGCCAGATTACTATACATTTGTCAACTATACAACAGTCATTAAAGGAGTCACACGAGAGCAACATGAGGCAATTGTATTTAAATACTTTCATAATCCACCCCTGGCAGCGCTGTAACATTTTATCCTGCCCATAGCAGAGCTCCCGGGTATAGCCGGAATAACAGCACCAGGATTTGAATCCTGGCCACAGTGACATAGTTGTACTGCGAGTCAGCAACTAGGACCACTGCACCACACAGAGACAATACTGCACGGTCCACACCTGAGTTTATTGAGGAAACAGATGCATGTATGGTTGAATGAAGAAACACAACTCTCAGGTTTGGGAGATTTTGCATTTCAGAGGTGTTCCCCTTAAGCACAACCAGATGAGTCATTCTTCAGTACTATGGATAAATATCTGACAAATTTCGAGCAGATAACTAAACATCAATCTGCTAAACAAGACAAGATCAGCAGTGGGTGATGGAGCTTTCAGAATAAAACTGGACCTTGGATTATTGGTTTTAATATGAATGCAATCCACTTTACTCAGTGCAAAACAAGCCAAGAACTGCTACTCTAATACCATTACTGTTCTTTAAATCAGAAACACCTGAGAATCTTTTCTTCCTGTACATTGCCATTCCAACAGCTTTTCTAATATTAAGTCTAACATTACAGTTTCACTGGCATTATCAAACATCAACATCTCACATGCACAACGCAGGTAACATCTGCAGAGCCAATTTTGTTAGCACCCTGCATAATTCTTTAAAAGTAGAACCTGTATGACAACTTCCACTTTAGAACAGTAGTTACTTCCTCTGAGGGTGGGACCCTTTAAAACAACATTGTTGCATCTCATGAATATACTGAGATTTTATGTGATCTTGTCTGTCAAATAGCAAAAAGGCATAGATGTGGAATGGCAATTAACAAATCATTATCTAGGGAAGTCCAATTTTAATAAATGTAATTCCATGCTTTTGATCTTATCCAATACCCACAATACCATTATTTGAAAAATTGGGCCCTGTTTATGTTTTCACAGCTTCTGAATTGTGGCTATTTTACAGCAGATGGTGTGAATGGAGAGACATTTAAGGAGTGAATGTTGAAAGGGCAGTGAGGTGGGTGGGGCACAGTGTGGAATGAGAGGCAGCCGGTTCAGGAGCCTACAGGGCAGAGTGCAGATGAAACATTCTATGGAAATACAGAGATTGCAGGAAGTGTCTCAGCTTCAGTTTTTTTCTGTGAACTGTAAATGTAGGTTTAATATAACAAAGCTAACAACGACTAGTCAATTCCCATGTGGGTCAATATTGGTCAATTTTCTAGGATGGCTCTTGAACTTAGCTATTATTCTGTAAGATAATATACATTCTTTAAATGTTTCATGTTGTAAAGAAACAATGTAACACAGTGCACAATTTATACTTTGGGTTAGCTACAGGACTAGTTCAGACTAGCAGGAGTGTTTAACTGACTTGTCTTTGGCGATTGTATCTTTGTTTGTGCTTTGGCCGAACAGCCAGTCTTTAAGAAATGTCTGTGTGCTGTTGCAAGGGGTAATAGAATAAATGAAGAAAGTTACAAAATATAGTACGGTAAATCCATGTGTTTTTTCCACATAAAACATTTTGTTTGTCATCTTAACAACTGGACATTTATCAATAGCCAGCATCTTTACATACAGTAGGTGTTCTAATCAAATCAGTGTATTGGTACCAGAGACAGCATTTGCATTTAATGATTAGTACGCTGAAATGCTTTTGATCCCAGCTCCAACAATACACTAAATTGTTCAATAGATAACAAAATTAAGAAATAAATAAAAAATCAGGAAAGTTTGTAATAGTTCTTTCTCTTACTTTTACCCCACATTCTCCTCAACCTTCAGCAAGTGATATTATGTCATTGTAGCCATTTATACCTCTAAAATCATAGGTTAAGCACTTGCTCTGTATCTGAGAAATCAGTTGGAAGGACAATAAAACAATGGGCATTGAACTGACTAGGGCACATCGGGGTACAACGAGGGTGTTGTTGAGCCCATTGGCTACCACGTAGTCAACATTACTTAGCTCATCCTCTAGGGTCTACACGTTTGTCTATGCATTAACAACACCTTTCTCCAGATGTAATCCTGCAGTTGTCACTGCTAGTAGGGCCCGGTGCTTTTACCAAAACCCCTGCAACTTCTCTGTAGAGGCACGCGCTGTCTGGCGTTCAATCTAATTGTAGTATTCTCTCATGAGTTTTTGCATAAAAACATGCCTGTCTGGCATTCAACAATTGCCGAAGGGCCATGACAATTGTTGCAGATTTACATCCAGTTTGCTTCATAAAAGACATTACATTCCGGTTATAATTTTTGCATGTGGAAAGCTTTATTTCCTCAACAATCAGTTGTGTTAGGCCTAACTTTAACTTCCGACTTCTAGAAGACACATAGAAACCCATCTGAAACCCCATGCTACACCATTTCATGTATCGAACAACCAACTAGGATGTAGGCCTAAGTATTAGTCGGATTTTAATGAAGAATTACTCCTTTTTAAATAATATAAAAGTAGATTTTAGAGGAAACATACCCCAAAGTACTGATGAAGCCATTTACATTGCCTTCCGCGTAGAGCGAAACAATGTCTCCAATGTGAAGAAAACTAGATCTGTTGTCTGACATGTTCGCTTATTTTAATTATGTCCAAAAGTTGGCTTTCCAGGTAAGAGGGACATGCAGTCTTCTTTACTTGATAAAGTTATCCGCTGAGAATCCTGCGTTCCTACGTGCTTGTCAAATTGAGAACATTATCGCCCGGAAACCAGACATGTTTAGAAGATCCATTGAAAACAGACAAGTGTCAAAAATGTGTTTAACTGTAAACAAACTTTCGTTTTAGTTGATGCATACAACTTCCTCCTCTGACAGACAGAATAAATATTGTAGTTCACAATTATTTCTACTTGGGGGAGGAGACTGATTCTGTCGGAGGAGCAGAAAGAGCCTATCCCGTTCCTTTTTGGCATATAGCTCATTCATAGGAGCCAACTTCCTCTGCATCTAGTGGCAATGATATTTCATTATCATGGTCATTTTAGTAAGAGTTTCTCCACAAAGTAAACTTATCCCTTTGGGCTTACCTGAAACTATGAACATTATCTTCATCTTTGGTAATACATACAATCAAATGTTTTATCCAGTTAATCCAATATGTGATGGTTGTCAAATTTTGTTCAACTTGGATTTTTTTTTAAATATGTTAGAAATTTTCTGTTTTACGAAGAATGTCACCAGACTTGCAAAACACGCCGATAGTATGGCTCTCATTTTTTGTATGCCTTTTTTGACAACTGAGTGAATGTCAACTAAAAACCATATAGGGGGTAACCAGACACACCTAGGTTTTACTATAGTTGTCAGTGGTATTTTTGTTTGTTAGTTACACAGAAACGCATGTGTACTTGCATGTAAAGTTAACCTTATTTCGTACTCCAGAAATACCAGAAAGTAAGAAAAAGCTAAAGAACAATGTATAATTGCAACCATACATTTTTGTACAATATACACTGTGTGCACAATTATTAGGCAAGTCAGTATTTTGACCACATCATCATTATTATGCATATGTTCCAATTCCAAGCTTTATAAACTGGAATGCTTATGGGATTTAAGCATATTAGGTGATGTGTAAGGAGGGAGGGTGTGGCCTAAGGAGATCAACACCCTATATCAGATGTGCATAATTATTAGGCAGCTTCTGTGCCTCAGGCGAAATGGGCCAAAAAATAAATTAGAGTGACACAACACTCTTGAAATTGCTAAAATATTGGGGCGTGATCACAGAATCATCAAACTTTTGTTTGCAAATAGTCAACAGGGTCGCAAGAAACGTGTTGAGAAAAGAATATGCAAATTAACTGCGAAAGATTTAAAAACACTCAAATGTGAAGCTACCAGCAACCCATTATCCTCCAGTGCTGTCATATTCCAGAACTTCAACCTATCTGGAGTACCCAGAAGGAGAAGGTGTTCAGTGCTCAGAAACATGGCCAAGGTAAGGAAGGCAGAAACCTGACCACCACTGAACAATACACATACCGGTAATTTGAAATGTCAAGACTGGAGTTTTTTTAACAGTTTTATGGACTGATGAGCATTTCTAATGGTGGGGGCACAATCTTGCGGGGGTGGGGTGTCCTAACCAGGGTCCAAACAAATAATTTTTAAAAGTACAATGCTCTGCACAATGGCTCCGATGCCCATGGATAAGAGTGACTCTTGACGGACCAGATGGATGGGCCCATGGCTGGATCAGTAATGGGCACAGAGCTTCACTATGACTCAGATGCCAGCAAGGTGGAGGTATGGTACTGGTATGGGCTGGTATTATTAAAAATAAGATCATTGGACCTTTTCAGGTTGAAGATGGATTGAAACTCAACTCCGAAACCTACTGCCAATTTTTATAAGACACTTTCTTCAAGCAGTTGTACAGCAAATAGTCTGTGACTTTCAAGAAGACTATGATTTTTATGCAGGACAATGCTGCATTGCATTCATCAAAGTTATCCACTGCATGGCTAACAAGTAAAGGCCTTAAAGATGAAAGAATTATGACATGGCCCCCTTCCTCACCTGACCTAAACCCTATTGAGAACTTGTGGTCCCTTCTTAAATGGTTGATTTACGGTGAAGGAAAATAGTACACCTGTCTGAACAGTAGGCTGTGGTTTCTGCTGCACAAAATTTGATCGTCAACAGATCAAGAAACTGACTTTATTAATGGAAGGCTTATGACTGTTATTGAAAAGAAGGGTGGCTATATTGGTCAATGATATGTTTTAAGATGTCAGAAATGTTTATTTGTAAAGTCTGGTTTATGTAGCCTTGTGCAGGTCGACAATTTTATCCCTGATGTCCTTACACAGCTCTTTGGTCTTGGCCATTGTGGACAGGTAACGAGTTTAAACAGGTGTAGTCTGTGGATCTCGTTCTTTTGGTCATGACCCAGCCTTCATGTCCATAGGTGAGTGTAGGAATGAAAACTGACTGGTAGATCAAGAGCTTTGCCTTCTGGCTCAGCTCTCTTTTCGTCACAACGGTGCAATAAATTGAGTGTGATACCACCCCCCCCCGCCGATTCTCTGAGCAATCTCCCGCTCCATTGTCCTCACCTGAAGCCAGTCCGAAAGGAGTCCGAATTACTGCTGAGAACCGGGACGGAGCTCTCGCTTTAGTCATACAGAGCTTGGATGGCCCTAAGAAGGGACCCCCTCTCCCCATACTCTCGCAGCACCTCCCACAGTATCTCCTGGGGGACCCGGTCATACACCCTCTCCAGATCCACAAAACATATGTAGATGGGCATACTCCCCGGCCCCCTCCAGGATCATTGTGAGAGTGAAGATCTGATCCGTTGTTCCATGACCTGGACGGAATCCACATTGTTCCTCATCAAACTGAGGTTCGACTATCGGCTGAACCTTTCTTTCCAGCACCTTGGAATAGACTTTACCAGGGAGGCTGAGAAGTGTGATACCCCTGTAATTGGCACACACCCTCTGGTCCCCCTTTTTGAACAGGGGAATCACCACCCCGGGCTGCCACTCCTTTGGCACTGTCCCAGACTTCCACACAATGTTAAAGAGGTGTGTCATCCAAGACAGCCCCTCTACACCCAGAGCTTTCAGCATTTCTGGATGGATCTCATCAATCCATGGGGCTCTGCCACTGTGGAGTTGTTTGACTACCTCAGCAACTTCCACCAGGGAAATCCCACACCCGCTGCTTTGCCTCTTTCACAGCAGAGGCTGCAGCCCTTCAGGCTCTTCTGTACCCTGCAACTGCTTCTGGAGTCCTCCAGGATAACATATCCCAGAAAGACTCCTTCTTCAGTCGAACAGCTTCTCTGACCACCTGTGTCCACCACGGTGTTCGTGGTTAAATGTTCCTTGAGGCACCCAAGACCCCTAGACCACAGCTCCCCACCGCAAATTCAGCAATGGACATTTTGAGCATTGTCCACTCGGGTTCAATGCCCCCAGCCCCATGCAGGACTCCATTCAAGGTCTCCAAGAAGCCCAACTACTCCAAACTACTGTTTGGGGCATATGCGCAAACAACAGTTAACATTTTTCCTTCCACAACCCGCATGTGCAGGGAGGCGACCCTTTCGTCCACCGGGGTAAACTTCAGGGTAGTGGTGCTCAGCCGGGGGCTTGTGAGTATCCCCACACCTGCCCGGCGCCTCACACCCTGGGCAACTCCAGAGAAAAAGAGTCCAATCCATATCCAAGATTATGCTTCCAGAACCAAGACTGTGTGTAGAGGTAAGCCCCAACAGATCTAATTGGTAGCGATCCAACCCCCGCTCAAGTTCCGGCTCCTTTCCCCACAGAGAGGTGACATTCCACATCCCCAGAGCCCGCCTGTGGTCCGTCGAGGCCCCTGACCTTCAATGCCACCCGTTTGGCAGCACACCCATCCCCAGCGGTTCCTCACACAGGTGGTGGGCCCATGGGATGGAGAGGGAGATGCCACTTGGGATGGAGAGGACATGTTAGGACAGAGGTTATGTTTCCACAGTGTTTGTCAATGTGCATGCACTGGACTGTCTAACATAATACATGCATTTTAAGCTGTGCTTTTGTGTGTAAAAAGCACTGCAAAGTGTAGGGAATCATTATCCAATAAACATTATTGTTTTTAAACATTTAAAAAATGTGATTGTTTTTACAGCATTTGTAAGCTGGTCAACTGCAAAGAGAATGTAGTTCTATTCTCATGGCTTACATTCTACACATAGCACTTTGTAAAGACTGATTTCCTGGTGCACAGTGCTTTGAAATTCTGACAGAATATGTCATTAATTAAGTCCTTAGGTGAAGAGTACTTCTCCAAACACATTTTGAGATTTATTCCTGTGGATTATATGGTCAGTCCTCCATGTTTTTGCCAGAATGAAACTATTTTTGAATTACTGAAGTTAGAAGATGAGTGATCAGTAAACTAATCTATCTCCATTTCCATGAATGTCACCCTTGTTTCTGTCTGAATGCCTGGACTGTGTTACTGTAGCCCAAGATTTTTTTGAGTTCTCATAAATTTCAGATTCTTCTTACTTTTTGATCTGGTCGATGTCTCAAGAGGAAAGCTTCTGTTAACCCAGATAGCTTCATAATGCTACTTTGGGCATTGTGTAGAAATGTATCAATTTAGGTTTAAATGTTATCTACATGTGCATAGGTTACTCATTAAAAATTTTCATTAACATTTTCTGGAGTTTAATTGAGTAACAGATTGATCAACATAGTGGACCAGCACACTTTCAGGTCTGCTCTGATGACCATATTAGTCTGAAAGATATCTGGTGCCAGCACTAGGACAGTACAGAATGTGATTAGATTATTGAGGCTATCTCCTGCTAGGATCCAATAGCAATCATCTCTATCAGCAGTAGTGGCTATGTGCTAATAGAAACGTCCCATCATATCAGAGTTATAATGTCTCTGGCTCTGGTGGAACAAGAATGTCCTTTTTCTCACTTGATTTAAATTCTGATTATGAGGGGGGTTCCTGATTAAACACAAAAGGGTTCCCTGGGACAAAACGGTTGGAGAACCACTTAGGAATGCATAGCGCTTCATACTGTAGAATTAAATATACTAATCCTGGAATAACTTTTTAACTGTATATCGTGATGTGAACGCACCCCTGCCTGCTACATCGGCAGTGTCACACCAACTCCCCCAAGGAAGATGGCTGCAAGTTCTGTAAAGTTCCAGGGCCAGCTGGCAGGTCCAGCCCCACACCTGCACAGCTGCGTTCCATCGTAGCCCTGTCGGGGGAGCCATAAAGAGGCTCCAGGAGAGCAGGCAGGGGACAGAGAGGGAGAAGATGGAGGAGAAGATGGATCGGGGAAAATTGAGAAGGCTGGAGAGGGGGAAGCAGCATCGACAGAGGGCAAAGACAGCCTCACCCCAGGCCATGCTGCCTTCACTAGTACACTACCCCTTAGGCCCAGGGACAAGACACCTCGTGAGGGAGAAAGACGACCTGAAGAAGGGTGGAGAGGAGACCAACAGATCCCATACCTCCTAAGCCACCACCAGGAGGCGCTCCAGGGAAGATGTCGCCGCTGTACCTGGATAGCTGGTTTAAGGTTGATTACTCCCTCACCGCCTCTTTTCACAGTTCTTATTTATATCAAAAAATGCCCACCAGGGTCTTCAACACAACCACTGTGTCTGTTCCCTGTCTCTCTACATTACAACATGCAACCACATCTGCTTTTTTTGGTGCACGTGACAAAAACTGAAGTAAAATTTAATATATTGTATTCGTCAATATAGTTGAAAAATCAAGTGGCTAACCAGCCCAGCACTGCTCCGTTTATTTTGCTACATGTTGACAAGATTTGGAGCAATAGAGAGGACAAGTGACCCACTGAGCATTTCTGAATATATTAACAGTATACATATCCTATTAACATGGACGTCAACTGGAAAGTTGCCAGTTCAATTCCCAACTGTGCCAAATGTTGTTGTGTCCTTGGGCAAGGCAACCTAAATTGCTCTGGGTTAATGTACTTACTGTAAATTGCTCTAAATAAGATTGTCAACTAAATGACTAAAATATAAATGTAACTTGTACTGTTTGATTATCTTATTTGTCGTGGCATACACATTTTATCACAGCTCAATATAAAACAACGAATTTCCTTTTGAAAAATCCCTGTTAGCATGTCCTATGTTATGTGAGGCTGTGAGCAATAATATTTTCTTAAAACATAATCCAAATATGGTTCCTCAGTTGTCCCAATAGGGCACAGGTTTCAAACCGGTTCAATTGAGGGCCTATTGTGTGCAGGTTTTCGCTCTTGCCTTGTACCTAAATGATTCATTGTGTCACTAATTAGTTAGGATCTCCTCTAACCTGGCACTCTAGGTCTAAGTCTAGGTCAAGTAATTGGGCTCTAATGGAAGTGACTGCCCAAAAAACAGCATACACTAGGCCAGTGGTCCTCAAACCCTTCCATGGAGGGCCTAGTGTATGCAGGTTTTTGCTTTTACCTTGTACAAGCCTGATGAACTAGCTCACTAATTGGTTAGTATCTCCCCTCACCTGGCAGTCTGGGTCCTAATTATGCTCTAATTGAAGGGAAAGACCAAAAACCAGCATACACTAGGCCCTTTATGGAAGGGTTTGAGGACCACTGCACTAGGTCCTCCGTGGAACCAGTTTGACAGCTCATAGGTCTGCCTTCAGTTTTGAATCAACCAATCAAATGACTTCTGCATCCAAGGCAGATGTGCCAGGAGAACACTTCAATAACTAAAAGTCCTATGAGCGTTTGACAGCTGTGCAATAGGGCCTTCATACCCAACTCTGTACCTCAAAGTCAGTTCCACTAAATTTCTTTTAGTTTAATCTGGGACATATTTATACACAGGAAACCAGGTGGGTGTAATTAATTATGAGGTAGAACCAAAAGCCAAATACATAGTATAGAAGCCTTGGTACGTGGAACACAAAAGAGTTCTATATATAACCAAAAAGGGTTCTCACTAGAACAAATATGTGTGCCTCTGGGACTATATCCTGGGTATAACTGAAAAACGCTGTTTGGATTCTTTTTTAAGAGTGTACAGTAGCTGAATAAATAGACAATTTTGAAATTTACACATTCTTGAATTCTTAACATATTCCTTACAAAGACAATAGTTATTCTTGGGACCTTGTTCCAAAAGCAATGCTGTTAAAAACTGAACAATCCATTCTAAAAAGTATTTATTTGGGCTACAATGATTTAGCGGTGGACTCTAATGTGTATAGTGTTGAGTTTTCAGTGTTGATAGTCACTCCTCTAAAGCTATTACAATTATTTGTTAATTAGTATGTAATGGTTTATTATAAAAAAATTATCACTAAAGTCAAAAGTGTACCCCAAATTTGATGGGTTGATTTTATCCCAATTAAGCCACTTGAGATGAAAAAGGTTGTGAATGTCTGGGAACCTCATATTAGTCTCTGTAAGACTGTTTCCTAAGCAACACATCACCAATCAGGGCCCTGCTAACAACGTAGCTGTGATGGCCTGACTTTCACTGAACTTTTTTCCAGTTTTTACTAAGATGAAATTTTACAGGGCCTTACTACCAAGCCTACTCCAGGTAGGGAATGAGTCCTTACCCCAAGTGAAGGAGTTCAAATACTTGGGGTCTTGTTCGCGAGTGAGGGAACAATGGAGTGGGAGCTTGGTTGGAGAATCGGCACAGCGGGGCGGTATTACACTCAATACATCGCACCGTTGTGACAAAAAGAGAGCTGAGCCAGAAGGCAATGCTCTCAATCTACCGGGCAGTTTTTGTTCCTACCCTCACCTATGGTCATGAAGGCTGGGTCATGACCGAAAGTACGAGATACAAGCGGCCGAAATTGGTTTCCTCAGGAGGGTGGCGGGCGTCTCCCTTAGAGATAGGGTGAGAAGCTCAGTCATCTGTGAGGATCTCAGAGTAGAGCCGCTGCTCCTTTGCATCGAAAGGAGCAAGTTGAGGTGGTTTGGTAAGTATGCCCCCTGGGCGCCTCCCTAGGGAGGTGTTCCAGGCACGTCCAGCTGGGAGGAGGCCTCAGGGAAGACCCAGGACTAGGTGGCGAGATTATATCTCCAACCTGGCCTGGGAACCCCTCGGGATCCCCCAGTCGGAGCTGTATAATGTGGCTTCGGAAAAGGACATTTGGGGTCCCCTGCTGGAGCGGCTGCCCCCGCGACCCGATCCCGGATAAGCAGATGAAAATGGATGGATGGATGGATGGATACTAGCAAGTTAATAGCTGTGAGGGTCTGACTTTCAATGAACATTTTTTTTCAGTTTCTACTAAGGTGAAATTTCACAGGGACCTACTAGCAAGTTTAGTAGCTGTGAGGGTCTGACTTTCAATGAAAAGTTTTTTTTTCAGTTTCTACTAAGTTGAAATTTCCCAGGGCCCAACTAGCAAGTTAATAGCTGTGAGGGCCTGACTTTCACATAGTTTTTTCAGTTTCTATTCAGGTGAAATTTCCCAGGAGGGGGTGCTGATTGCACAGGTGTAAAACAGAGGATGCCAAACACATCGCGGCATTAAATGTAAAAAACAGCATGGTCTGATAGATATAAACCACAAAACAAGTCGTAGCACGGTCATATAAATTGGTCTACATTGCCATCTAGTGTTCAGTAGGCTACGGTATGGTTCCTAAAATACTAATATGGAAGCAGTTGTATTACATTTTGTCTTTATTCAATCAATACGCGCTTTGTCACAATAGCATCGCTTACCGATTAATTTAGAACTATAACACTCATTAATGGTTCAGATTGGAAACAATAAATAAAATACATAAATAGTTAAAAGCATAGGCCTAATTTAAGTGCAATCAACTCTTTTATTTTGTAAACCTTATTTGCAACATTATTTTTAATAGGCTATTAACTGCATCCATACTGCCGTGCAGTTAAAAAGCATTCTAACAGCAATATTATTCTGTAAAGATTGGACAGGCGCAAAATCTTTCCCAGACATTAAGCAATTCTCTTTGAGCTTTGTCCTGGGAAAGGCACTGCTGCCAACACTGCTGTGACTGGTGCCAGGACTGGCTCCCAGGGCGGTCACATTGCATGACAGAGCAACCCCGAGCGCAGCACAAGTCATCCGCGTCGCTACTCGCTACAGCGTCATCACAGGCGCTGTTCAGTTGGGGAATAGACAACACTGCCGTAAGTATACAGAGAGCTTTGCTGTTTCATCTGTCTTTTCGTGTGATGAGTTTTTTTTTCTTCAGATACATTTGGTATGCTGTGATGGTAATTGTATTTAATAATGTAGTTTGTATAATTAAGCTTGCATTTACCTCGTGCCATGAATGTACCGGGGATTGTCTTTTTCATCCCGCTCACCGCGACAGCAGTTTTGGTCATGGGGATCTAAGTAGGCAGAATGTTACTATAGTACATATATGAGTTAATATATATTTTTTCTGAAAAGACTGAAAACGAGTGGAAATTTCACGGACTATAGTGGAGAAAAGTATGGATTTTTGCGGATGAAATGTTGGATCAGGTGCAAGGTCCCTTGTACAGTTCTTTGTTTCCCACGCTATCCTACGCTGTTAAGACCTAACTTTAAACCAACACAATTAAGACCTCCTGTCAAATAACTAACTCAATGTTGCAGATTAATGTAATATTTAATCATAAAACCATTGGGTGGTTTTAGCTCACAGTTAAAATGTATTTATAATAATAATATCTAGTGTCAATATATTATGGGCAACGGTAGACTTGGAACTTGTATCAGTGTAAGTAATGAACACCAACTGTATAATCCATCTAGTACCTTACCCATTCATCTCTCTACACGTGCTACGAACATTCACAGAAGTCCATACGAACATTCACTGAAGTCCGTAATTTGTTTAACATTGTGATCTAAACTCGGAAGAAAATAAACTATGACTTGACTTGACTGGATGCCTAGGATGTTTTGTTTAGCAGGCTCTATTTGCAGGTCTTACTGATAAAGAAAAATACATTTGTTGTTTGTTTTCACAGAAACGTGCAAGAAACTTTGATTGCTTGATGCTGAACTGACAGTAAGATGCACGTGTATTATAATCTGTTGTCACGTGACAGATAAAACAAGGAGTCAATGACAAGAGCATCCATTCTCTGAAAAATTGGGCCTAAAATGCCTTTTTGCAGAATATGTCTACACTGAAGAATGGCGAGGATGCACCGAAAAGCTTAGACTTGAGTTATATTGAGTGTCTACAGAGTGAGGATGTGAGGAGCGTGACTATTGAAACACAAACAGTCTCAAAACTCAACAAGGACAAGGAGACACAGACCAATAACCCCTTAATCATGCATATAGATCTGTCTAGAACACACTCTAAACTTAAACATGCATCTCTGGTTGAGGGAGATGGCTTGCTCACACAGTTCGACCGCCAGGCCCCTGGTCGTATCTCCACTTCCCCCACTTTGAGGAGGATGCGGAGCATACGACGTCCGCAGCTGGATTTACGGGATGCAGTGAGGATGGACAGCACTCAGGAAGAGTCCAGCACTGATGATACATCTTTGTTTGGCCCTCTGTACCCGGTACACCGGAACAAGTCGCCTCTGGCGACCAGTCCACCGCCCACCAGTCCAAAACGAACCAGTCCACCACACGCAGGAGAGCGACACCACAAGAATCCACCTAATTTATTTGCGGATCAGGAGAAATGCAGCTCACGAAGACCACATAATTTCGAAAATGGCGTCATGCGCAAAAGACAAGGATCTCTGGGCACACAGCGTGTTCAAAGTGTTAGTGAAGAATGTCCTGATAATAACAATGACCAGGTGAGTCGTGCTAATTGTCACCAATATTTGAAGCTTTCAGTTGAGCATAACCTACAGGCAAGTGGCTTTATAATAGCTATTTCACCATACTCATCAAAAATAGAATCCCCACCCTCAGTCTCTCGAGATACAGAGGGATAGAGCAAAGGACCCTGGAATGTCAGCAGGGTCCTCCACTCGGGTCCTTCATCACCTTCAGCATTCTCCCAGTAATGGAGTGGTCAGTGGGTGATAGGAGAAGATCACAGGGAGGAGAAATCATTGGGCTCACAGCATGCAAAAGGGCATTCTCAAGTAGAGCCGCAACCTCCGCCGACTGCTAATTGGGCAATTCAAATATCAGACAACAATCAAATCACTTTTTAATAAACTGCCAAAATCTTAAATCATTTATCAGTTTCCTAGGGTTAGTTTTAGTTCTGGACTATAAGGAATATTTAATAGAACATTTTGGTTGAAAGTACTTCTTAGTCCAAAATGATCGATTATCTGTGTCAAAGCCAAACTAATAATATTCTTTAATGTTCGGTGCGATCTGTTGTTCATCCCATAACTGATGAGGCTTTTTGTGTCTCTTTACAGGACGCTGGGGCTTGTAATAACAGGTAGGAGTGAAACTTGCAAGTCTACAGTTATTTGAATGTGATCTGTGTCTTCCATTGGCTTAACCAAACCAGCTGCTCTGTGGGTTGCATTTACCTAAACTACCGGTACCTGAACTTTATTTGCATGTCAGAAAAGAGGCTGCCCCTGGCGTGAGCTCTGGACTACGGAACACTGTTAGGAAACCAGGGTCATGCAAATTCATTAGGCATCAAGGAGAAAATGACTACAAAAAATCCCAATGACTACAACCCAGCACAAACAGTATCCAAACAAATATCAGTCATTCCAAGTTTGTTCTTTCACTCCATTCAGTAAAGAAACAACTTCTGAGCCAAACATTCTCGATTGCATCTTAAATTCGGTTGTTCCTTTAATCCATTGTTTTGCAACGTCTCTAGTTTTGTGTCTTGTTCCACCCTTTCGAACGGTTTGTAACTACCTTTACAAATACTGAACCGGGGCTTGTTGTTCACATTGTTTCTGCTTAGTGGACATTTAGCGATCATTGGCAAAATATGATTGCACTCAGAGTTGAGAGAACCCCATTGTGCATTCATTGTGCAGGGGCTTTGTTAGCGGAGCAGTTAGCAGACTGGCGTAAGCTTGTGGGTTGAGCTATGAGAGTCCCATGGTTATGTGTGTACTTGACAGGGCCTCATTAGGGCTGCAATCCCCCTTTTACAGGAGTAGCACTACTAGCACTAATGGGCTGCCTGGGTCTTGCTCTTCACTGGATAATTACAGTAGGTAGCTATTGTCCTTTTTAATTATTAGAATTCCGCTTTGTTACCGTCTACCTACTGTCCTCACTGTTGTTCATGTTGGCTGGGCTCTGTAAGACCATTTATTATGGACAGTTTTGTTTTCGGGCATCATTATTTTGTTCTGGAGGCCTGGATGGGGTGGTTCGCGGGAAAGTGCCCCTTTTAAAGGTTGCTCGATTCGTTTGCAGAGGGGCCGACGAAACGACCTATGTGACCTGCTTGGGAAAGAACATCAATTAGTGCTGAACTGTTTTTGAAAGATCCTAAGGCAGTACTCCGCTAACAGCAACCATTGAATTTACTCTAAGTCTTCATCATATGGCCGTCAGGATGCCTTACTGAGACTGATGTCAGTTTACTAGAGTGAACATAGTTTTAGAGTGGATAAAGAGCACACCTCAGGGTTATTACGGATTTCTTGAAATACATCGAAGTATACTCGAGTAAATTGATACATATATTTTTTTACACTGTTGCGTCATCGTTTGGCCATGGTATATTGGCCATTTACCACACACGCCTCCTCGTGCCTAATTTCTTGCATTTTAACTCGTGAAAATCACATTCTTAAATCGTTCTGAGGTAGGATTTAGCTACTTTGCAAAAAGGCACTGTTGTGTACTTAGTTTGAACTAGAAGCATGGTTGATGATGACATGGTGAAGTCAATCATTCATGTGTTTGGTTGAAAGAAATAATTACGTATGAAGATGTGAAACGCTTTTGACAGATATGGGTTGAAGTTGACAATCGTGGCCTGGCGTGATGCTTCCTTATATGGGCATCCACAGGTACGGTATAAACTGCTATCTTTCCAAAAAAGGATACAAAATGAAGAGCTTAGATGGTTTTGAATGCTGCGCTAAGATGAAATAGAGCAAGGACAGATACAGACCTTTGGTAATTTTCCACAATCAAGAGTGAGGTGTGTGGTTTTAGTGCTATTATGGGACCTTATTTGTATTGTATTATCAGGAATAACTGTGAACATTTTGTATTATTTTATCTTTCTGTATTTTCTGTACAGGTATTAACAGGTGAGAACTAAGAATACATACTAGTTAGGTGTAAATGCACTCTTACAGAAGAATACTGTTTACTATACTAAGGTCAATACAGCTGGTTATATAAGCAGAACATGACAGCTAGGCAGGTTTAGAAACATGACAATGCCTTTATTTTTGGAGGTATATGTTTTTTTTTGTAAAGACAATGTGAAAGACCATAGAAAATACAGAACAGACATATTTCCCCTTTCTATAATTGAATGCTAGTTCCCATTTAGATTTTTAAAGCCATAATAAACCCTCAGGAACTTTAATCTAATAAGCCTTCCTTATGGCCTGATTATATGTCCAGATAGTCTATAACCAAGCATAGCAAAACACTAAAGCCATATTCACAAAGGAATTGTATTACTACAGAAGGTTGGTTAGTACAGTATTTAGTGGTGACCAAAGTAACATTGCACACAAAATAACTGAATAAGTGACATTATAAACCACTTAAGTAAATACATCCCTAGGAAGTTATACTTACATCCATCTATACATTTTAATCCATTTTGTTCAAAGGTGAATGTTATCAGTGAGAATTGGTGTTATGATTGGTATCATTTAGTGATATCCTGTTTTGGTCCTATTGTACCCCCAATGCAAACAGCAATTTTTTATTGGGTGTGTGCAATACTAATATTTAAAACAATTCTATGGTTTTGTTTTTAGATATACAAATTAACTTAATAGAATTTGCAAGTACAGCTAAGATAATACCTTTAAAAAACAATCAACTAATATTCTTTATTAAATTATAATTTATTGTAGCAATCCACACAAACTAGATTTCCTAAATGTTCTAATGTGAGCTAAAAAGCGCCTCTAAACTTGAGATGCATTTTTAGGCTACTGTATGGATGAGATGCATAACACTATCAAATATGTTTAGGTCAGCCATACCACTATTTCAGTTATGGTTGTTGATCAGGGATTGTGTTCCACTCCAGCATGTAAATGCCGACTCATACTCCCTGGTTTAGTAAAGCAGTGTAATAGGAACCAGAGCAGCGTGACAAAATGTGCATTGGATGACACATCTCAAACTTGTTTAGGAGTTGTTTTGATGGACATAAAGAAAATTGGGAAGAAAATAAAGGGGAAATTGCAAAATACACTAAAGAAAATCATTTGAAATCTTGTCTGTTATCCAATCAGACATTGAGAGATCGCTCATTTAGAATGCCTCAATCTATAATGGTGTTTGTGTTGTTGGTGCACATGCAAAAGGGACAAATTTTATACAATCCTATTAGAAAGGAAAGAGCAGGAAACATTGTTATTTCATTTTTTATTTAGGAGAGACAGTCCATTAGGGCCTTGCTCTGAACTCTATACAGCCAGTCAGCAGTCTAGGCTATTCACAGCACTGGGAGTAAACCTTAAGCCCTTTGAAAACCAGTCTGTCAGGTTGTTGCATGGAACATATTTACTACTGTCACTAATATCCAGAAAGGCTTTTCACTTCAAACTAGATGGCTTAGGCAGAGGTATACACTATGGTAGGTTTAAAAAAGTGTAAACATTTTATTTCAGTTTTGGTTAGGTGCTGGCTAGGGATCAAAAGGTCAAATTCTCAATCATACAATCTGATAAAGCTATCATTTTGTCCCTCAGAAAAGCAGTGGACCTAATTGCGTCTAGGTAATTGCTGTGTTCTATGTCAATGTACTAGAAAAAAGTAGAAAAAGTAATAATTTGTGATAGAAGTATGGTTGAATATTGAAGTACAAATATTTAATGACCATAGAAAACAACACAACACTCCCCTCGCCATCCCACAGATCTGTCCAAGGAGTTGCGGAGTTGCAGACCAGGCAGGGTTAGATGGGTTTGGGAGGGGATGAAAATGGGGGAAAAAAATTAAACAACATAACTAATGTTTTTTATAATCAACAACAGCGTTTCCTTACTGATCTCTTACAAATGAATTCTACTTGATCTGCGTTCACATGCTGTTTACTGTCAACAACAACAAAGGGAAACGTTTAAAAAAAAGGTTCCAGCCCTGCTGTGCTTTTTCTGTTATCATCATTCTTTTTCTAACATGAGACAATTATATATACTTGCCTACATGCAAAAGTGTACACATAAACATACTACTAGCATGACCCATTAGCCACCATCCAACCATACTGTATTTGCCATTGTAGATGTGAGTGTTCCCATGCGTTATGAAACTAATAATCAAACACCCCCTTATGCTTGCTATCTCAAATGGTATTTGAACAATGTAGAAATGCCATAAGGAATTTCATTATTTCCTGTCGTCTTGGCAAATACGTAAAAATACTTTGTCTGTTGACTTAAAAAAATAAAATAAAAATGAATTACAGCATTATGTTCAAATTTATATCTAGGTATATTAACAAAACAATGGTGTAATGTAATTCATTATTAGTTATGATGATAAATATATCAAATATATTGCATCTATATGTTAATAAATAAGCCAAATGTATTGCAACTTTATGTTGATAAATATACATTAAGTATTATACTCTTATGTGAATAAATATACAGGTCCTTCTCGAGAAATTAGCATATTGTGATAAAGTTCATTACTTTCCATAATGTAATGATAAAAATTAAACTTTCATATATTTTAGATTCATTGCACACCAACTGAAATACTTCAGGTCATTTATTGTTTTAATACTGATGATTTTGGCATACAGCTCATAAAAACCCAAATTTCCTATCTCAACGAATTAGCATATTTTTTTATCTGACCAATAAAAGAAGTGTTTGTAATACAAAAAAAAGAAAAAGTCAACCTTCAAATAATTATGTTCAGTTATGCACTCAATACATGGTCTGGAATCCTTTTGCAGAAATGACTGCTTCAATGCGGCGTGGCATGGAGGCAATCAGCCTGTGGCACTGCTGAGGTGTGATGGAGGCCCAGGATGCTTCGATAGCGGCCTTAAGCTCATCCAGAGTGTTGGGTCTTGCGTCTCTCAACTTCCTCTTCACAATATCCCACAGATTCTCTATGGGGTTCAGGTCAGGAGAGCT